>JAHDVE020009199.1:0-61011 GCA_022606495.2 Halesus radiatus | reverse complement strand
AGTCGTCCCTTGAATGAGCATCGCGCATATTGTACATTTTTTAAACGAGTCGTCCCTTGAATGAGCATCGCGCATATTGTACATTTTTTAAACGAGTCGTCCCTTGAATGAGCATCGCGCATATTGTACATTTTTTAAACGAGTCGTCCCTTGAATGAGCATCGCGCATATTGTACATTTTTTAAACGAGTCGTCCCTTGAATGAGCATCGCGCATATTGTACATTTTTTGTGTCGAATGAAGACAACGTTTGCATTCTTAATTTCTGCCTTTGACACGTAGTGTATCCGATATGGAAAGCGCGGCACTGCGTTTCTTAGAATACATAAGTATTTTTGTAAGTGTCAATTGATTTCTCGCAATAATTTAATATATTTCTATGTGAGTAAGGTAGGGTGGGCAGTGTTTTTGTGCCTATATGGACGGCACGCCCCTGTCTATACACATTACAATCACATTTTGGTCAAATATCTTCTAATGCACACACATACTGCCGCTTACCTCAGGCATTCTAGAGAGCGCAAACTCATGTTTAGTATGTTTTAAATTATATCTCATAAATAAAGTGAAAGATAAGCAGATTATAGGATTAACAACCTAAATAAGGCATGTTCCACTGATCCCTGAGCCATAAAGATAATAAATATTCTCCGTTGAAATGTGAAATAATAAACTTGTTTTAAAAATCATAAAAATCTTCATTTTAGTTTTTGAAATATGGCTGAACTCTCTACACTATGAAATACAATAGAAACCTGTCTAAACAAAGAGTTATAGAATTTTAAATAAACAATGATCTTATTTAGCTTCAGAAAGATTTAGAATTAAATTAATTTGTACATAGTAATAATTAATGGGTTATGCTTGGTCTTTCTTAGTATGTTTTAAAAACTTAAAAGTACTATTAGTATATAGATACTTTCATAAACAAAAAAATTAGGGTCAAATGATTGTAAATCGAGAGTGGTAATCATTTTGCTTCTTGAATAATAAACAACTGAAATTAGAAAGCGGATAATTCTGTAACCGCACAGATGAAAGTGATTAATTTTTTAGGCATGGCTATTAACATTTCTTTTAGGTGGTCGATGCTGAAGTTGAGACTCGACTGGCTGCAGGATAGATCGATTTTAAATGCCACAGTGGGTACCGACTTAATTTCTTTTCAACGCGAGTTTAGCTTAGCGAAAAGTAGTGTTAAAAATGGAACAAAGATATTATATAAATGCATCTTGTCTTATTTATTAACGGAATATTTCAGAGCTCGAGCTCCATGGTCGAGGGGTAAGGCTCTCGACTACGAATCGGAAGGTCGCGGGTTCAAATCCCGGCGTGCGCAACTAATTTTTATTTAATTAATTTGTGCTGTTTCACAATTAATTAATTAAAAAATAATGTGTAGTATATTTGCGCACGTTCCAGAGTGGAAGATACTCTCAGTATCGCCCTGGTGAAAGACCACCATTCAGAATTGAAACGTTGCTTGAAATGGCTTTTAGCCGTGTTTGGTGACCAGATCTGAATAGCCAGGTATTTCCCCACCTTCCTCTCCTTCTCCTTCCCCTCCCCAATACCTTCAGCCTCACAACATTTCCCTATTGGGGATGCCATAGTTTCACTGGCTCCAGACGGTTGGGAGCAGTTGAGACTCTTGTGCGGTATTCATGTAAAAAAAAAAAAAAAAAAAGAGCTCCATAACTTGTGGTGGAAATGACGTGACGAGCTGAATATGTTGACCTAAAAATTCAGACAGAAAAACTATTCAGATTCCATGATGTTAGAGCACACCATTCGAGAATTTTTACTATTCAAGATTTATTTAATAAAATAAATTAAAATACATAATGTTATTTACGTTAGCAGTAGTTAGAGAACTGCACACTGTAATATTCATTCCAATTTAAATAAAACAAAAATATGTAATAGCAAAAATTAGAGATACACACACCAGTCAACTAAAACTGACGAGAATCAATGATTACACAGAAATAAAATGAGCTATGAACTTGAAAATCTAAAGCATAAGACAATTGTAAGGTTCCATAGGTAGAAATAATGTCAGATGACAAGACATCAAAAGTAATTACTGTGTTGGTGCCCCAGTGGAAGCGACCCAGAGGTAGGCCGACGAAGAGGTGAATAGAGTGAGTGGAAGATGTTTGGAGCAGGACGGGAAGAACTAAGGACTGGAGATGAATGACGAGGGATCGCAGCCAGTGGAGAGAAATTGTAGAGGAGTTCAAATCCCACCCTGGGATGTAGCGCTGTGATGATAATGATTATATTTGTTAATGTGATATTGAAAAGGATATCAGAGCCGTGATGCAGCCCATGATGGCGCCGATCAACAGCGAGAGAGTGAAGATGCCGATAAAGTCCCCAAAGGCCCTGAAGAAAGCCACCGTCTCAAATCCTCCTGAGCCGGCATACCGCTCTCCGTAGTTCTGGATCGCTCTATCAGAAGATATTTTAAAAGAAATTATAATATAAGCACATATACCAATCCCAAATACTTTCAAAATTTTCTCAAATATAATTGAAGCCTGTAGAAAAACATTTGCCAGATTTATTTTATGGATGCCACTGATTAGCAAATTACAATGACATCCGCACATTGTTAATGGGCAAAACCAGAGTTTAAACATACATTAATAATATGAAGTATGAAATACATACTTGTATGTATGAAATAATTAAGCTTGTTTCTACAAGGAAAATAAATATCTTAAATATTTCTAGGAGATTTTACATCTTCATATCACTTTTTTCCAATATCTGTAACACTTTTTTGACCTTAATCATCTCATAGCAAGTAAATAAAAATACATAAAATTATTGTATTATAGTGATGAAATTATCTCAATATGAATTTAGCAAAAAACATACTATCTATCATTAAAAGAGCAATTCAAAGGAACATTGTGATTTACTTATTTTGATTAAATTATTAATATTTTAGCCGTTTTGTTTTATCATTCAGATAAAAACATTAAAAACTAATACAATTAAAGTTTATTGTTTTACTAATTTCTATGTAGATAAGAAACATTGTGATAACGAATAAAACGGAAATAGGAAGTAGGTAGGTACCAAAATACAATACCTGCTGTAATTCACTGTTAACTGTAATTAATGTTTATACATAATTTGATATGATTGCTCAGAAATATTTAATACGGATTGTTAATAAACAGTTTATTTAATTTGTAGCTGTTAAGATAGCATCGTCTGTAAAACCAGATGTTCAAACAACAGCTTTTATGGTTCGATTTTCAAAGTAACAAGTTGAATTTAACGAAAGAATTAACTGAACTAATTACTACTTTATCATAACATTGCTTTTTTGTTTTTAAATCTTCAGCGGGTTAAGTTTGAGTTATTTTTGTAAGTTTGAGAAAAGTTAGGTCAAGCCAGGAAAGGTTAATTATTTTAATTTATTAAAAAAGAAAGACGAACATTCCCAGGTTATGATAACCTGATAATATTTGAAAAACTCCTACTAACATCATTAATAGCGGAAAATGTTGCTTGTGTAATGATGAAACATTTAGCTAGTAGAGCAATTGAACCCTCGCTACCCGGTGGGAAACTGAAGCATTTGTCCACTCAGCTACTAACTGATCTACAATATTTTTTTTATGGTAATGAGACATTTTGCTCTTCCTTCTCCTTCTTGAGCCAACACTTCAAACAGCCTTAGTCCATCATCAGTACAGAAAAAAAAAAGTTTATTTATGTGCCAACGATACAGTGTCACAATAGTTAACCCTCATTAATGCGGGCTTCAGTGGTCACATCAATTCTCAATACTCCAAAAGTCAAACAACATAATACAATTGAACACGAGAATTTAAAATTGGATGGCATTAATATTGGTTCAATTGCGTAAATTTATGAATAAGGATGAAGTATGCTAAAAGCTTCACAGCGCCGATCTGTAACGGCAAATTTTAATATATTATCATATAAAAGACATTGACATCGGTAACACTATTGTGAAACAAGAATAGTCCACTAGATAAACTTTTCGTAATCAAAATAAATTGATTTGTGAAAATTTTTTCTTAAACACCATGATTGATAGAGGTGTTTCGATTGTCGGTCAATGTCATTTTTAATATTTTTTGCGATTTTAAAGCTCCCTTTTAAACGCCGGTTCTCGGCGAATTTCAGCTTTTGAACAAATTGTGATCGGACATAGATGGACAGCTAATCGCAATTTGTTCAGAAGCTGAAATAAACCGAGAATCAGCGTTCAACGGGGATCGTTCAAATGAAAAATATTAAAAAGTTATGCTTATTTGATGTGATGAGAAATTGCAACACCTCCACCTTAGGATATTTTAAGCTGAAAAATGGCCCAAAAGAGTTAATAAGCGCAAGTCCAAAAGAAGCAAAGTAGTAAAATACCCACCCGCTAAGTACAAGAGCAACGGCATCGTTGAGCACGCTCTCCCCGAACACGAGCGCGTACAGATTCACATCCACGTGGAGGTCGGAGAAGATGGCCAGGATGGTGAGCGGGTCGGTGGGGCTCATCAGCGCCCCAAAGTAAAGCGTGTCGAGGAAGGTGAAGCCGGTGGCCAAGTGCTTGGGCATCAGCTGCACGAAGCCGTACATCAGGAGCCCGATGAAGAAGGAAGACATGGTGGTGCCGATTATGGCGTAGGTTAGTATAGCGCCCAGGTTGCGAAAGAAATATTTCTGAAAGTTACACGTATTTACAGTGTCGAGAAATGCATTTTGGCGGCTTAAAGTGCAAAATGTCCACCACACTTTACTCAATTTTAAAAGAAGAAAAAAGAAAGATAATTCAGCAACAATTTTTTTTAAGAGCCTTTGACAAACCACCAACTTTTTTTTATAGATTCATGATTATAATTTTTTGTTTTTAAATGTTTGAGCTGTAAATTAGAAAAAAAGTATACAATATGCCTAGTGATTAATGAAATAAAATTACACCAATAAGCAATTTTAAACCAAACGGTGGAGAGTTACACTTTAAGCCATTGGATTACGAAATGTGCAATTCAACTCGGTTAAACTGTTATACATGAGATACAGCCCAGTGTCATAAAAGCTACATATCACTATCGTCAAGTTACATCTTCAAATTGAGTAGGTGCTGAAAAAATTGTAATGCCATAGCCAAGTTGTCCTCACTTTTGAAGTGACTACATATCGACCACTTGTAATAACGAGGTTTCATCTGACACGGTCACGTTATGCGATAATGAGCTCTAAAGTAACTCTCTCTAGATCCCATTATCGCATGACATTGCTGTGTCAGATGATACCTTGGAGTTGATGTAGCTAAGTTGTGCTGATAAAAACATTTTTCCTGGAAAGTTTCGACACAAATTTTTAAGCATAACAAAGAATTTTACCCATTATACTCTGTTAAGTGTTAACTTTAGTATGAAAATACAGAAGCGTTTAATTTTGTGGTTGGCTAAATAGTTAATTTCAACAGGTTTACGAGGACCAAAATGAGAAAATTTCACTTACCCTTTTGAGGCAGTAGCCAGCGTGGAAGATGATGGGCGGAAGAATGATATTAAAGAAGATTTCTGGATCGAAGGTTGCCTTCAAATCTATTTCATTATCCTCCACATTAACTATTTCCCCGGAGAAGGAGAAGGCGTAGGTCTTGTTTGGTAAAGGTCCTACGTCTGGGAATAGCAATAAAATTATTACATTTGACTCGTATCATAAAATATTTACATTTAAAAAGTATACCACGGTTTGAAAACATTGATTTTATTTAAAGCATATCTTTTTAAGCGAATTTCTAATATAAATCAAAAGATTTTTAATGTGTAATAGTGTAGTCTGTTGACAAAAAAGAATTCAAATAAAAATTGATACGAAAATCCTTAAAATGCTACGGGAATGTTAAAGGTTAAGGGGATCCACCGGCTAAAATTTCAACCAAATCACGCGCTCCTTATACAGGTGGCGACAAAGTTGAGATTCCCGCTTAACATCGGCCGCATGTTTCGATTTACACAAAAAATTTATGTGTTTTATTCTATTCTGTAAAGCTCAGACATAATTATTAAAATGTTTTACGGTCATATTCTAAAAAACTTAATTTACCACAATGAACAATATAACAATATCGGAAAAGAGGTTCGTAAGTAGGAGAGTTTGCGCTTTAAACATTTTTTTAATGTCTGATACTTTATTTTTTCTAGGCTTATAAAAAGACATACCAAAAAAATGCCCGGTTAAACAAGACCAAGGTGTGTTCTACTTGCAGTATTTAATTAAATCATCTACGATATTTCTAGGCCATCAAATTTTCAAACCGAAAACACATGATTTTGCATTACTAGCCATTGCATCGCCTTAAGTAACCTACATTAAATTATAAAAAAGAAAACAATAAAATGACCAATCGAAATTTACAACAAGTGTAGCTTGTACCAGGTAATTTACCAGATATTATATTTACCAGACAAGTGAAAGCGTCCAAGTGACCAATTGAGTTAATAATTAAGATATCCAAGTCACTAAATGAGATATCCCATTCATTAATTAATATTGAAGCCGATAATTGAGATGTTATTATCGACAGTATTAAAAACTCACTAGGGGGTATAACGGGGGTCAGGGCTCCGGGAAACTTGAGCCACAGGGTGTCCGGGGGCACGGACAGGTTGTAGGATGGAAGAGACTCCGGGACCACGTCCATGTGCGTGATCTTGCTCGTGGTGCCGGCATATCTTATTATGGCACCGACTATTAAACCTAGAAAACATCACAGCCAGATATTGTGATCTCCGTACAAAATGACGTAGCTTCCAATAGAACGATTTTTCAGTTACAATTTTTTTATGTGAATACCGCATAAGAGTCCCAACTGCTCCCAACCGTCTAAAGCCAGTAGGACCTTAGCATGCTTAATTAGGGTATTTTGTAAGGCTGAAGGTATCGGGGAGGGGAAGTACCTGGCTATTCAGATTTGGTCATCAAACACAGTTAAAGTCATTTCAGGCAACTTTTCTATTCTGAATGGTGGTCTTTCACCAGGGTGATAATGAATAGTGGTCTTTCATCAGGGTGAAAGTGTCTACCACTCTGGAATGTGCCCCAAATATACCGATATTTGAAAATTTTTCATCAATTTCACCTGAAGTAAGATGAAATTGATCTCACTTCAGGCACATAAACGCGCCCTCAACTCACTTCTATCGTTTTATCTCTTCGGTGATAATACCCTGTGCTGGCAAGCGAATGTTGAATTATGACGACATTTAGCAATGTATTTCCAGACACGTTTAATTTAGGGCAAACGGTTTCCGGAAACGCTGAAAAGAACTCAAAAGATACAAAATAGTAATTGGCAATAATTACTTCCGTACATCAATAACATTGGCAGGGCAGAGAAAAGATAAGTTTTATGGCCTCCATGGTCGAGGGGTAAGGCTCTCGACTACGAATCCGACTTAGGTCGCGGGTTCAAATCCCGGCGTGCGCAAGTAATTTTTATTTAATTAATTTGTGTTGTTTCACAATTAATTAATTTAAAAAATAATATATAGTATATTTGCGCACGTTCCAGAGTGGAAGATACTCTCAGTTATCGCTCTGGTGAAAGACCACCATTCAGAATTGAAACGTTGCTTGAAATGGCTTTTAGGCGTGTTTGGTGACCAGATCTGAATAGCCAGGTATTTCCCCTTTCCCCCACCTTCCTCTCCCCTCTCTCCTTGCCATCCCCAATACCTTCAGCCTCACAACATCCCTAATTGGGAATGCCATAGTCTCACTGGCTCCAGAGGGTTGGGAGCAGTTTGGGACTCTTGTGCGGTATTCATATAAATAAAAAAGTAACTTTTGTTGCCTTATATGTTGTATTGCAGAAAAGATAAATCGATGGAATTGTGTTATGGACTTTTCTGTGTACACAAAGTAAGGTCATTTTTTTCTTATTTAAATTTTGATAACAGAATGTTGACCCATATTAAAAAAAAATGTATGTTTCAGCTCGGCGAGACTAAAATACATCTTCGCACAAAGAATGCTATAAATGTGTGGTAGATTAATGGATATTATCATCACTTCTTAATGACTATTCACATTTTGATAATCAATCACTAATTAAAGAGATTATGATAAAGATTGGTTTGCCAAGAAAACAAAAAAAAATACTTTAGAGAATGTGGGGTATTTAAAAAAAACACATGCTTTATCTTCAACATTATAAAATAACTCAAGCTGCGTTCCCATAGAATCTATGAAATGGATCAGTGAGAACAGGCTTATCTATGCAATAGAATGTCCGATAGAATAGAATCGCAATGTTGAATCGACTCTTTCGTTCTATTCTATTTTAAATAGATCATATAATAGAACCGTGTGAACGGCGGTTGCTACGCGAACGCCACCCTCTGCTCACAGTACAGTAATGTCTATTAAAGTTGTCCAATAAAAGAACACTTTTTTCTTATGAAGATTTGTTGTGTCACTTTGAGCTCTACGAATACAAATTAATTGAAATAGAATAGAAATAGAGCTAGCGTGAATGTGTTACAATTTCTTTCTACCATAGAAAGGTTCGTTCTATGAGATACACTATAGAAGAGATAAGGTGGGAACCAGCATAACTTATTTCGATTTGTTAATCAAAAACAACAACAAAAACTTATATAATAACAATTTTTTTAATATTACAGTATAATCTCGCTAATACGGCACATCTAGTAATCCAGCACTAAAACAAGGGACGCGAGCATACGATTCTATTTCATTAAATCACCCTAGTAAGTGTCAGTGAACTTGTGAGCGTCGTTGTTTACGCGCGCACCAAAAGTACATTACGTAACTGTTGCATTAATTATTGTTCACTTGTGGCTTCATACCCCTAATCAGTCCACATGTCTTTGAGTAGTACGAGTAATAGGAGAAAACATAAGAAGTTGACTTTGCAGGAGAAGTTGGACATTTTAAAAGGGTTAGATAAGGGGGACAACATGTGCAAGCTTGCTAAAGAATACAATGTCGGACAAATAAACAAACAATTATCAATTTTATTATTTTTTGGAATAACTTCGGTTTCATGTTTCATTTTGAGAGCTGTGAATATTATCTTCAATGATTAATAATGCAAACAATTATGTACGTACATACAAACATATGCAAATTTTTACTCATTTTACCTACATTCCTGTAATTGGAATTTTCCACTAATCTGGCTATTCTGTGCCTGCATTATTGCCAGATTAGTGAGATTGCACTATATTAATATTGCAGCAATAATTATGAATGTGCAATATAATATGTGTTCAAATATCCAAGAGGTACACGGATAAGTGAGGAAAAATGCATTAGATTGCCAACAAAGAAAAAATCAAGCATAGAAAAACCTCCCATGTACCAGGCCGTCCGGCTCTACAATGAAATTACTGAAGTAATGTACATAAATTAAAAAGAAATAAGAAAAACGTTAGCATTAAACAGTAATGCATGTAGGCATATGTTTAAGTTTGTACATTAAAGAAGGTACATAACAATGTGATCTAACTTAAAAGTATAAATAAATAAAATTACTATTTAAGTGTCTCATTAAAAATACAATATTGTTACAATATGTTTTTAAATGGCCACAAATCAAAAACATCGTTGTGCAATGTTTGTGTCCACCCACAATGCAAATAAATCATTCATAAATAATATCAATAGTAGTAACACCAATTGAATTTCTAAGTCGTCACAAAAACAAAAATATCTATGACACAAAACAGTAAAACTTGAAATTATATTTGGCAATTATTAAAATAAATATTTAAATAAAATAGCTATAAATAGTTACCATATATTACAGCTAATCCAGTTTCGTGCAGCCAGCTGACACGACGATGTTTAAAAACCCAAATAGTCAAAACTGTAAGGGTTAGCAAAAACGTATAAATCAACAAATTTAGACTATCTATCCTATGTAACAACGTTGCTTTCGCATCTAGGGCTATATCCGTTCCAGAAGCATTGCAAAACACTAAACATTGTAATAAAGACAAACTAATTATTATGTGACTATAACTTGAAGGACCCATTCTGACATTTCAATGGACGATTCCTTTTTCGCGCAGTAACCCCGTACAAATCCTGTGATCAAACTAATTTCTGACAGCGACACGAAGATTGCAAGTGGGATGGAAAACGCTTTGTCTGTGTTTTCCGCGATTTTCCGGATAATTCACTTTTCTGTTAGCTGTCAGAAATTGTTGTCTATGCTTTTTTATAACTGTCATAATTCTTTTTTGTCTATGCGAACTCCAAACAATGTTAAACGTCAACGGAAGTAAGGTTATGTTATTATGTTCGTTGTGTCGACTGTAGTGCAATATCAATCTGTCATTTTGATTTAGACGTTTTATGACTTAATGCCGATTTAATCTATCTATAAAATTAACTGTTTTCTAGACGTGAACATATATAAAAATGAAACTGGTAAGTACTACAATTTTTGTCAATTATTCGGCCCGGTAATTTTTGTAAACATTGGTTGTTTGGGAATCTAAAATATGACTTTATTTTACAGTATAGCCTGAGTAATGATGCGTCCAAACCATGCTTGGTGATCAGCTTCAAAGAATTGTATATAATGTTGGACTGTGGGCTCTCCGCCAGTTCAGCTCTCAGTTTTCTGCCCCTGCCACTGGTTCCGAGTTCTCGACTGTTATCATTGCCAACCTATATGCCACCGCATGTTATAGATCCACTTCTAGAAGGAGTAAGTGTTTTCTTATTTAACTCTGCACAATAAATTAAACAATGTAATTTCCCTGCGTATATATACGAATGTGACATTTTCAAGATTTGGAACTGATATCGACGGTCCTAACGTAAGGTGTCGAATCTGCATTTTGTCAGGTTTCTAAGAGTGAAAACAAAGTTAAATTCGACTTTCTACGCCGGATGCATCATGCAGTTTTGATCATTTTCATTTCAAAGGGGAGACTTTTTTGGCATCATCTGAAAATACACAATAAATTGGATACTAAAATAGAAATAGAAAATAAAACGAAAATCGAAGTTTTGCAAAGATTCAACCCCTTACCTTGGGACTGTAGATATGTGTTAAGAAAATTATCATATATTATAAAAATAATCTTGTTCAAATCCATACAACCTTTATAATACCTACCCATGATATATTTTACCAGACGATTATCTTTTTTTCTATATTTATTAAAATGTATGAAAAAACGCTAGAGGGCGCTAGTTTAGCATGTTGACATCAAATGTCAAGAGCTGGAGGTATAAATGGTATTTGCTGCTACATTCCCGTCTCATCTATTCTGTGAACTATTTAATGAAATAGATTAGTGAGAGCTTGCGTATCTATTTAATAGAATGCCCAATAAAATAGAAGCCCAGTGTTGAATCGACTCCAACTTTCATTCTATTATATTTAAAATAGACCATAGAATAGAATCGTGTAAATGACAATTACCACACAAATGCTGCCCTCTGCGGACAGTATAGTAATGTCTATCGTTATGTCCAATAAATTTTTTTCTTTTGAAGATTTGGTGCGTCACTTTGAACTAGGCAAATACAAATGAATTGAAATAGAATAGAAATTGAACAAGTGTGAATGTGTTACAATTCCTGTCTATCATATAAAGGTTCGTTGTATGAGATGGACCCTAGAATAGATGAGAGGGAACCAAGCATTGCTTTTACAGGCCGTTTTTAAAAGTGGAACGTATGCCATTTTTGTTTTATGCTTTCATCCTGGCAAGTCAAGTTATCAACAAATATTGTGAAAATAATAACTCCATAAACTCATTATGCACAGTGTAAGTGCCCTATTTGTTAGTATTTTTGAGAGGGTTGAGTTGAATTCCATGAATTCTTTCAAGTTCCCTTCTTTTGGTAGGTATGTACTTTCATAATTTTGATATTCATTATGCATAAATTATTGACACTTCACTGAAGATACACCAACCTACACTTCCTCAAATTATAGTTTTTTTGTGAATAAGTAAGTAGCAAATATTGATTTGTTTTTCATTTTATTCTCCTAAATTTGGGGTCTCTAATAAAAATAATATTTTTGCAATGAATCTTTCAGGACATTGTGTTGATTATTATCAACATTTCTCCCTATTTAAGAAATTACAAGCATATCAAAAGTTTTAAATTTGAAGACCTGACCACAAGGTATTTGTGCCATAAAAGTATTTGTGCGAAAGTGTGAAGTGAATAAAATATATATTTACTTCCAATACAATATAGGTAGTAAATATTCAATATCCAATTGTAATGGTGCATCAAATTGAGCTTTTTTATAAAAAAATATAGTATATGGAAGCTGGTATAAAAAAAAAAAATAATTGTATAATTTTGTTTTACTTATGTTGGGATTTTGTACCTGCTAAGCCACTGCAAGTAGCTTGTCAGCAGGAGTTTAGTTCAACAATATTATATAATACAACAATAAATAAAAATAATCATACAAATAGGTACATGTATGTTGTGATCAATGTACACAATAGCGATGAGTCGTTCATGAATGAGGCGTTCATTTGTGTCGGCTCATTTTAATGAGCCATGAGCATACGACTCCTGGTAAACCGTACCACGGCTCAATTGAAATGTGACTCTTTCTGAAAAATCTTGGAATCACTTAAGAAAGATTGTTTATTTATCTAAAAAGATAAACATATCTCAGATGTTCGATAGTATTATTATGCATTCCTACGATGATGCATCTTTAAATAAGGTCCTTTGTTTACATAAAATCATCATATACGTGTCTAATTTCAACAAGATTTTATGTCCATGACCGTGGGACTTGTAATTGATATTTTGCACCATGATGCATTAAAGCATGCCCTTTGTCGTCCAGGGTACATCCGTGTGTAGAGATAAGAATATTTATCGCATTCACACATGTGTACTATACAGTACGTGAACGGCACCTGACAGTCTGGCATCTGGACGTTATGTACCTACGCCTATATGCTGGGAGCTGGTAGTCATAGGAGCTGGGAGTCGTATGAAATGGGATTTGTATGAACTGGGAATCGTATGAGCTGGGAGTCGTGGAAGCCACAACTGGCTCTTAATAAGTTCCAGCTTTTAAATGAGCCATCGTTCAATTGAGTTGTACGAAAATATTGAGCTGGTACCATGACTCCCGCTCTAAACACAATAAGTCATGACTCATCACTAGTACACAAGTTGAAAAAAAAATGAAAACAGTGTAACAGTTTTGTTACAGTGATAACAGACTCCAATTACATAATATCGATTAAATCGTATTATAAAAAATATCAAGATACCAGCAAGTTTCACATAAGTTGAGAAATACAGAAACAGTTTTGTTACACTGAGAATAGACTCTTAATGTAATAGTAGCACTTAAATAATTTTAAAGATATATTAGCTTAGTTTAAGTTTTTCAATTTATTGGAATAATTTATTGAAGCTTATACTGTCATGGTAAGTAAAAACACAGCATCTTCTTCGAGACTCTCAAGGAAGATACTGTGTTTTTACTTACCACGGCAGTATAAATCCCCCATAACTTATTGAAGCATATATTAGTATTTCTTAAATTGAGGACATATGATATCTATAAAAATGACGGAAAGTAATAAGGTCTCATTAGCTCAGTGGTTAGAGTGCTAGTCCCTGTAAGACAGAGTTTCCCGGTAAGATAGTGGTCCCTGATACGACCGTCACCATTTTATTTTCTGTGTCTTTCTATATCATGGAACCACAAATAATAGATAAATAAAGATCATTTTCATATTAATTTGTGGTGTTAATTTTCAGGAACTCAAAGAATGCTGTGGCCGGGTGTTTGTGGACAGTGCCCCCGAGTTCTGCGCCCCCCTGGAGAAGGTGATTGACTTCTCACAGCTGGACGTGATCCTCATCTCCAACTACACCTGCATGATGGCTCTGCCCTTTATCACGGAGGGCACGGGCTTCAAGGGGGTGGTCTATGCCACGGAACCCACACTTCAGATTGGAAGGTTAGTCGGGTTATTGTTTTTCTCACTGCTTGGTCCCCCTGGAGAGGGTAATCTACTTCTTGCAACTGCACCTGCACGATGACCCTGCCCTTCATCACGGAAGGCTCGGGCTTACGCCATGGAGCCCAAACTTCAGATTGGAAGGTTAGTCACGTAATTGTTATTAGCCGGGTTAATAAAATTTATATTGTGTTTTATTTTTGTTTTTGTGAGGATATTGAATTACATAATATTGAAGCTTTCTATTTCAAAAGCTTTTTGGTGTCTAGCTTTGGATATTGATATTGTTTGGATCAAATGTCTCCACCTTTATTTGTTTATTAAAAGTAATTTAATAGCTTTTTTTGTGTTGCCAATTTTTGAGGCTCTCTTGGAATATCTAAATATGGTAGTATTTAGGTCATCAGCCCATCTTGGGACCTCTCTTTCTCATTCCTAACTAAGGATGCCTTCCGATAATATTGGATTTCCAGCAGTCTTAAGTAGCTGTCCTTAAGTGCCCGAAATAATATATTGTCTCTATTCTTATTAGCTAGTGTAGGTACATAGTATGTATACATATTAATGTATTTTATATTTATGTGTTTATATTGTATATTTGTGTGTTTATATTGTATATTTGTGATATACGTATATAATATTTTCCTGTAAACACCATTCATAAATGTTTTGTTACTATCTCAAAGAAAATAAATAAATGAAAATTAAAAATCAGTATTCTGTTTTCCAGCTTCTTCTTGGAAGAGCTGGTGGAGTTCATTGAGCAGGCCCCCAAGGCGCTGGTGGCGAGCCAGTGGAAGGAGGCCCTGCACGTGCGTCCCCCGCCCCTGTCGGATGTGCTGAAGCCGCGCTCCTGGAAGCGCCTATATAACACCGAGACGCTGGCCAAAGCCCTTTCCAGGGTCCGCATGGTGGGGTATGATCAGAAAATTGTAAGTGCTGATAATTTTTTATCATTATAATTATTTTTCAGTCTTTTCACCCTAAGACCCTTCGTACCCAAGGCTACGCAAGTATCCGATACTTAAGTTGTGTACTTGCACACAGTCCGTACCCATCGCTACTGAAATCATGAGACCCGTGTCAGTTTTGAACACTTTAGATTTTAAGTCATAAAAACTTTTTCCATTAATGAAAATTAACTTTGTGGGATCATTTTGAATTAAATAATGAAAAGTTCTTTTATAATTTCTTCAAATGCTTGATAACTTTGTGGCATCATTATTAATTATATAATTGAAAATACACCTTGTATATACCACTTTACTTAAAATATATAAATATTTCTACATGTTTCGATAGCAATGCTATCATCTTCAGGAATAAATTAATACCTAAAAATAATTTCAAGTATAGAAAAATGATAAAAAATTTAAAACAATAATTTAAGAATATACAAAATAAAAGTTGTTTTGTTTAAACCGCTATTTTAATTAATAAATAAAAGAAACCAATGGTTTTGAAACATGTACATGGATATTTATTTATTAAAATAGTGGTTTGAACAAAGTGGTTTTACATGATTTAATTACTAAAACAATCATCAACCAAAGTAATGTCCCACTTTGGAACGAACATAATATATATATAAAGTCTCACTGACCTGAGTGGCGAAGATCTCAGCAAACTGGTCACCGGAGACCGCCGTTGCCGACGAGTTATCAAAATGTCAGCAATGTGTGCGTGTGTACATACGAACTTCGGTGCAGATGCATTGCGGTAGTCGCCAAGATACTCAAGTCATCGAGTATCAGATACTTGCGTACGAAGCCTTGTGTACGAAGGGCTAAAGTTATCAAATTGACCGCCCGGTTTCAAAGGTTTTTGCACAAAGTCAAGGGTTTTTTTGGGGTGTTTTGGGGCTTCAGAACAGAGGTCGCTGTCAAGTTCAACAGTGGGGTGCACTTGCAATTTGTACAGGGTCAGTATTTTTCTACTATTAAACTTAACACTGGCTTCGATGGAACCCCCGTGCCTGAGCTGGTCACTTAAAGTTAGACGAAGCATGTCAATGGAAAGCTTATTGCGAAGATTGCTTCCGTTGAAGAAGACTAGACTGTCATTTCCTTCGGTTGATTGTAAATGCTACTTACAGGTTAATAATAAATTGGATAGAATGAAATGAACAAAAGCGTTTAGGTCCCTTCACAATTTATTGCGCTCATATAAATATTAATAATTTTATCAATCCAGGACGTCAACGGAGCGCTCCAAGTGATGCCCGTCAGTTCGGGCTATTGCCTGGGCTCCGCCAACTGGGTGCTGACGTCCGCCCACGAGAAGATCGCCTACGTGTCCGGCAGCAGCACGCTCACCACGCATCCTAAGCCCATCAACCAGACGGCGCTGAAGAACGCCGACCTACTCATCATCGCAGGGCTGACGCAAACGCCCGCACATAATCCTGATAATATGCTGGGGGACCTTTGCATGCACGCTGGTGAGATAGATATTCTAAATATTACTTGTCTTAACACATTTTTATTTAGTTTCCGCACAATAGTTCTATGACTTGTGAACTATTATATCCCCATTTGGGGAATGTTGTGAGGGTGAGGGACGCGGGGGAGGGAAGAATAGGGTTGGGAACATAGATAATAGAAACAAGGGGGATGTGCCATGATTTTTTTAATTTTAATTTTTATTTTTAACACCATACAGCAAGCCCTAAGGAAAATAATTTCTCTCAGGGCCTTTGTCATCTTTGAGGATGTTGTGTGGAGGGTCTTTTTAAGGAAAGGAAGGAGAGGAAGTTCTGGCGAGGAAAAAGGCATTTATTTTATTTTATTTGGGAAAACATACAGTTATACAGTTTATATTTTTACAAATTAAGTTGTTACTTTGTTGCATTAACCAGTGAAGTTTTCTCTATATTAAAATATAAAATATTGAAAATTTGTAAATGATAAAATAAATAGAAAGAGAATAAAAAAATACATTATTTTGGAGGTGAAATTGAGATGGAAAAAAGAACATAATAAAATAAATGATCCAGTTTCTTAGAAACACTATAATAATAAAACAAATTGAAAATATGTACATAGATAACCTAAAATCTAATGACTAAATAAAACACTTTAAAACTAACAATATAAAAATAATATATCAGACAGCAGGGGTGGAGAGTTATATTGTGATAACAAAAAAATCTGATATGAATTTACTAAATTCGAAAGGTACGAGGGGTGGGTAGGAATTTGGAGGTCAGTGTGTCCAGAAGTGACAGACGTATGACCCCTCCAATTAGGATGTAAGGTGATGGGTTGAGAGAGTACGGCTGGAGTGGTCAAAGGGTCTGCCTCAAATGGCCTCTCCCGATCCGGCTCGCTACTCATTGGGTCCGCCGCTTTGATAGTCTGTTGAGTTTGGTCATAGCTCGGTGGCAGTTGGCACACCACCATACCGTATCTCCTTTTGTTTCTATTATCCATAGTTGGGAAACACTTGGCTATTCAATTCTGGTCACTAAACACGTCTAAAGCCATTTCAAGGTACTATACTGAGACTTTCACTTTGGGATGAGGTGCAAATATACAGTATTCTATATGTGCAAAACCATTATAAATTATATTAATTTTTATTTGTCCATGCTTGTTTCCGAACCTATGACCTCTGGGTCCATAGCCAGGGAGTTTACAGCTATTTCACATTTGCTTAGAACTTTTTCTCGTAGGGGATCATGTAAGTTGTGTGACCTTCCATCCTCTGTGCTTACCTCCGGGGAAAATGGCAACTTCATTGATGAAATGAATGTCAGGGATTTTTACGTTAATGAAATTTTAAAAATATGTGTATCGGTATTGTATGGTAACTTTTTATTTCAGCCTTGACACTGCGAGGCGGGGGATCAGTTCTCATTCCCTGCTACCCAAGCGGTGTGGTGTACGATCTTTTCGAATGCCTATCAGGCCACCTGGACAACTCGGGCCTGACGCAGGTGCCAATGTTCTTCATATCCCCAGTGGCCGACTCCTCGCTGGCCTACTCCAACATCTTGGCCGAGTGGCTGTCCACGGCCAAGCAGAACAAGGTCTACCTTCCCGAGGAACCGTTCCCCCATGCCTTCCTGGTGAAGAATGCCAGACTGAAGCACTTTAAGCATATTCACAGCGAAGGGTTTAGCACGGAATATAGACAGGTGATTTTTTTTATTTTGTTATTTTGTAATACCTTGGTACCTGAATTAGTGATGGGTAAATTCCTGGGAATTTATTTTTCAAGAATATTCCTGGGAAAATTCTCCAAACAGGGGAATATTAGATGAATTTTCATTTTAATAGTGAAAACCACATTACCAATTTATTTATTTCTATTAAAATACAGTATATGTAGAACATTTTTAAACCAATTAATTCATTTTTAATCCAGCACACAAAACAATATAATAATGCTTTCATTAATAAGGTGAAGTTAAAGTTAAACAAAACATGATACGCGCTCACAGATGTCGCTAATTCAATTATTTTAGAAGAAAACACTTTTAGCACTTCAATATTGAGATGAATTGTTTGTTGGCAGGTGTGTACATATGGAATAATTTGTTATTGCAAGTTTACGCTCAAGTCCTTCAAGTAAGTTGCTAGAGGGACTTGAGCTTTATATCTACAATAATTTTAAAGAAGGACAAATATTCCCTGGAGGACTTAGCCAGCCGAGTAATTGAACTCATGACGTCTGGGTGAGACCCAAACGCGATGTCAATTCAGCCACTGACCGGTCGTTTCATTTCATTTCATATTCCGTCTGTACACATGCCAACAAACAAGTTTTTTTTTTCTAAAATATTCTAATTACCGCCATCAGTGATCGCGTATTACATTTTGTTTAGCCTTAACTGCTGTAATTAATGAAAAATCACTATAAAAACACTATACCTTATTATTTGATCACTGCATTATAATAAATCGTACATCAAAGCTGCCATATCAATTTTGTGAAATATACTCAAGTATTCTATGTATTTCTGATGAAGAAAGCATCGCTTTTGAAACATGTTGATATGTGTATATTAATGAAGTGGTAAATACAAAGTAAATTTTAATTCGTTTACTTTCATATATTTTTTATGTCTACACGGTAGACCCATTGTATGTAACCTGTGGTATTCCGTATTCGGGAAGAAAAAGACAGGTTGGTTTTGGACCCTTGTATCTTATATGCTGATTCTTTGCTTTAAATGATTATAATTTTCATTATTTTTATTTCAGCCTTGTGTGGTATTTTGCGGACACCCAAGTTTGAGATTTGGAGATGCTGTACACTTTATAGAGATGTGGAGTTCTAATCCCCTCCACGCCGTCATCTTTACAGGTATGTTCTGCAGACTCACTGGTTTACCCTACTAGTTATTGTATGGATTTATTAAAGGGGGAACCTACAGTGTATTTTATTCGTGAAGCTTCCGGAACATGTTGATATTCATATATTGAACAGAGCAGTGGTGTAAACAAAGTATTTCTTATTAATTTTATAAATAGATTATATTTATCTCTCATGTACAGGGACACCTATCATTGTAACATCACACATCCAAAAAATCAATCAATTTTAATTCAAGTATATTCCTTGCTTGCTAGACCACCTACATAATATGTACCTTTTAATCTAAAGTCGGGAACTGGCATAAAAAAAAAACCATTTATATATTCAGAAAAAGCCACAATGACACCTAAGTGCCCCTGATGTGGTTTAATTACTAAACGGCACTGTACAAATTGTCCAATAATGTATTATATATTACATGTTATACTAATTAAATAGGTTCTATCTTAATCACCAATCAATGTAAATATGGTTTACTACCTGTAATTATTTAATTGCTGCAAACTTAACTGCAACATGTAACAATCAGTGATTGACGTACTATGATACATATATATATATATATTTGCTAGGAATGAATCGCTGTCCTAGTTGCATCTAGATTATAAAATTATGTAATTAGTTTGAATCTATGTATTTTTAGAGCCAGATTTCCCGTACACGGAGGCCCTGGCCCCGTTCCAGCCCATCGCCATGAAGGTGTTCCACTGCCCCATAGACACCTCGCTGAACTTCTCCCAAGCCAATAAGCTGATTAAAGACCTGAAACCGCAAGCCCTGGTGGCTCCGGAGCAATACATCACTCCTCCGCTGACTGCGCCACCCAAGTCTTCGTTAGTCATTGAGGTTAGTTATTTTATCTGACACCACGCATGTCCCACTGCCGGAGCCAGCGGGTATAGGGAACTCCATTTAGAGAATGTTGTGAGGTGAAAGAGAATGAGAATGAGGAATGCAAAGGAAGGCATATAGAGAAGGTTGAAATTTACCTTAAAGGGAACGGCTGCGGTGCCTGCTTCATACAAAACTGAATTTTGGATTGGAGGCCAAAATACCCATCCAAACGGAATGACCTATTTTTTTTTAATTAAAGGTTTAGTAAATATCTAGTACAGATGAGAAGTATTTTATTTATTTTTCTTTTAATTTTTTTAGTATGTGCCATGAAAAAAAATCAATTTTCATAATTTCAGAGGCAGCTTAGAAAATTATTTTGCGGGTTTATCGTACTTTTTAAAAAATATATCAAATTTGATATGTAAGTATGATTACATAAATAAAAATAACACATTTAAAAAAAAGGTTTTTTCGGGTCAACATTTTAAATTCTGTATGGCAAATTTGTGTTCCACCGTAAATTGGTCGTTTTTAATTTAATTTAAAGTCCACCATAATACTTATTTTAATATTTTAAAAATAAAATTAATTTTATATTTCATTATATTTTCAAAGCAGATGGATTAAAACTTTTTTTTTAAATCACCATTAGCCCCTAAATAATTGTTAAAGATGCCTCTAAAATCGCGAAAAATCAATTTCTTTAATGACCTATATTTCATAAGGTAAAACAAAAATAAATAAAATACTTTTCATCCGTACTAGATATTCACTAAACCTTTAATTAAAAAAATAGAACATTCAGTTTGGATGGGTATTTTGGCCTCCAATCCAATATTCAGTTTTGTATGAAACAGGCACCGCATTCGTTCCCCGTTCAGAATACAATTACAAACTACATATGAACATTAAGTAATTTCTAGCAATGTTTTGCATTTGAATGGTGATCTACCACCAGGGTTCTATTGTGGGTTGTGATTATCAATCAGACTGAGTGACTTGTTTCGGCATTCCTTATATGAGCCTAACTCATAACGTATGTATCACAACCAGATATGTATTTAAATTTTCGTTTTCATAATATAAATGTTTTTGGTTACGATTTGAGATTCTCACGTCTGAAAGTATTTTCGTTATTGATTTTTGGGTATTATGTCATGTTGTGCTTTAGCCAACGTTTCAGACAGTCTTGCAGTGTCCATTATCAGGGCAGATGTGCAGATTGTGGTGAAAATTATTTATGTTTTCATAGAAAGCAATTATTTTGTGGTTTGACATTTATTTAATAAAACAAAGTGTTTATTTTAAATTTTACCCCGACGAAGCTTGGGATTAGCGAAACCGGATGATAATGATTTAAATATAAATTAGTGGTTTAAAACAAAGTGTTTGTTTTATTTAATAAAATTATTTATGTTTATTTGTGTAGAAGTGATACCGTGTTGCCTGTGTTAATCCTCTTGTGGTTTTCGGTGCTTAGTTTTGGAATAACCGTCTAACAATATTTTTGGTTTGTTTTATGTCCTGATGCGTGTCCCATTGAAGACTGAATGGTTGTAATAATGTAGTATTAAAATTTTTAAATGTTTTTTTTTCTTGTGTTTTTTAGGATCGACCGGTTCTATCATTCAAGCGAGGCAGCGTAGTGCGGCTGCCGCTTAAACGAAAACAAGATCGAGTCTGGATGGACCCGGACGTGGCTGCAGCTCTCGCTCCTCAAGAACTGAAGACTGGCTTTCACGCCGCTACCATATCCGTCGAGATGATCGTCCGAGACAACAAGCACCACTTCCTCCCACTCGATCAAAACCCCCCCATAAACCCTTCTTCCGAACCCCTCCCCGAAACAGTCATGAGAAATATGAAATACGAATTCAGCAATTTGGACGTAGATGAGTTTATAAGGAATTTGGCTCAAGAGGGCATCACGGATGCTAAAGTGGAGAAGGGACCTGATGGATGCATTATACATCTACAAAGTGAAGATACTCTAATACAAGTTGACGGAAAATCCACTCATATATTCTGCGAAGGGGAACTGTCCCTTAGGCTAAAGTTACGTGATATTTTACTTAAATGTTTGCAGAAATTTTAATAATTAGTGAACTATCATGACTTTTTGCACTGATTTCTTGCTATTTTCTCAAATAAAGAGGTTACAATTTATCATTTTCGCTGAAAGGATGGATACACTATACTATACGTGCAGGAAAGCAATATTGCTGTAACAGCCAGGGCCATGTAAAAAATGCAGGATTTTGAGGCTTATTGTATCAATTTTTTAATTATTTTATTGAAGTTTAAAAAACCTCATTGTAATATTTAATCATTGAAGAAGATAGTATTAACATAACCTAAATGAAACATGAAGCCCAAAAAATCAACAGAAAATAAACTTATTTTCATTTAGGTTATGTTAATATTATCTTCTTCAATGATTAAACATTACAATAAGGTTTTTAAACTGCAATAAAATAATTGAAAATTAAAAAATTGAATATTCTTTAGACTTTTAGTAAAAGTCAATAGATGTCTCATATGAATAAAAAATCGGATATTTAACCGAGACACTGTCTAGTTTGCAATTGTGTCCGTGAAGAACTTTGTAATCATCATAAAGATAGCTGTCAATAATATGGGATTAAAAAATAGAGGATGATATTGACAAAGTCTAGAGTTTGAAATATGATATCGATGAAGACAACATAAATTGAACTAGTCTCATTAGCTAAGTTGGTAAAGCGGTTGTCCCGGAAAGACATAGGTCCTGGGTTCGAGTCCCAGATGCGACTGATATCTTTTTATTTTCTGTTGTTTTTTCGGTTTCATGTTTTATTTGGGTTATGTTAATATTATCTTCTTCAATAGAATATTATATTATAATATTATATTAATATTAATTGATATAATATAATGTTAATATTATATTATATCAATTAAAAAACGTAATATTGACAAAACAAAGAGTTTTTCCAACGTCGTACAGGTCTTATTTTTCATTGTAGAGTCACGGGACCCAGATAGATTGACGCAGAAAAAATGGTGTATACAAAGCATTTTCGTGGGTCGTGGCGGTTACAGCAGTATTGCTTTCCTGCGACAACTGAAAAAAAAAACTCATTGAAATAATAAATACTATATTTTAATTTATTTCAATCATGAAAATACAGACCTTTTTGTATGGGAATATTCCAAAAATCGGCGAAAAAGTCACTACACCCCTGGACTGGACTTTAAAACTATTAAAAATATTTTTGTAGGTATTATTGTATTACTTTTATGTATATAAAATATTTCTTTGTTAAGTATGTAATAATAAAATAAAGTTTTAACTTTTCTATGTAAATAAACTAAACACTTTTATTTTTATTACATTATACTAGCCTTGTATTCACAGCGAGAATAATTTCTTATGTACAGTGAAACTTGCTTAAGAAGTTCCCACTTAAGAAGTTTTTTTTTTCCGGTTCCTTGAAAACCTTCTTAAGAGAGTTTCACTGTATTTTTATACATATAATATGACGGAACCTTCTTGTTCAGAGGACGAATAACTATAGGGAAATAAAACCAATAATTTTTTTTCATCGCTCATTTTTATTGCTCAGAAAAATAAAATATTTGTACTTCACATGCATATTAATTATCAGATTATATTCTAAAATACTTGACGATGCATTCCTAAAACGGTTTTTAAGTTATTATGATTCATTTATGTAATATGTATGTCATAATACTGTCAGTACAAATCCATCTACATAAGTTTTATTTGAGCTCTTTCTAAGAAGAGCAAAAAAATCTGTATCGTTTTTAATGTAAATATTGAGTCATAACTGACCCGGTGGAACTAGGGCTGAAGTGTTGGAGTGAAAGGAGAAGAGGAAGGTTGGGAAGTATATGGCTATTCGGGTCTGTTCAAGAACATAGCTTAAGCTATTTCAAGCAAAGTTTCGATTCTGGATGGTGGTTGGAACCAAGGCGATGATGCTGAGAGCATCTTCCACTTTGGAGCGAGGTGGAATATGCTGTAAAAATCATGAATATGTATGCATTTATTTAAATGTTTTTTTTTTGCTCATACCGGAATTTGAATCCACAATCTGAGAGTTCTGAGCCAAGGAGCTTACAGTCTGCCACGGAGGTCTTCATTATGGATCTTATGGATTTGTAATAACATTATTATTTATAAATACATAACAATTATGTATTTTAATAATTTTACATGACGAACAATCATTATTGCATTCATCTTAATTATCTAGCGGTATTTTTAAAGAGTTATCTAATTAATTTAGTAATATTTTGTTCAAACGCCAATAAAAATCTGACTCGAATCATTTTTCTTCCTACAGATTCATTTATAAATCTCAGTACCTACATACCGAGTTGCCATGATCACAAAACATACAATATCTTACCTGGTAATAATGAGTTATCTAATTTATAAAAAATGTTATAATTATATATATAATTTCATATTATGCCACAGAAATCCATGCCTTACAAATAAGCTTACAAACTGAAGTGTTGAGTAAATAAATATGTACTACATATTTTGCTATAAAATCCACTTAAAATCGTTTGGTAAATCTCTCTGGTATATTTATTATATTGGATAAATTAATTACATGTATTCTTAAGAGTTTACAGTAGCGATGGGTCATGACTCATTTTGTTAAGAGCGGGTACCAGCTCAACACTTTAGTATGACTCAATTGAACAACGGCTCATTTAAGAGCCGACTCCCAGTTCCTACGGCTCACAGCTCCCAGCGTATAGGTGTAGGTACAAAACGTCCAGATGCCAGACTGTTAGGCGCCGTTCACGTATAAATGCGGTAATTATTCTTATCTCTACACACGAATGTGCGAAGCCTTGTAAACAAATACTTTAAGATGCGCCATGGAGCCATATATTAATTGCAAGTTCCACGGTCGTGGGCAGAATACTATCGAACATCTGAGATATGTTTATCTTTTTAGATAAATAAACATTTTTTCATAAGGTTTGTCAAAAAGAGTCACAGTTCAATTGAGCCGTGGTAAGGTTTACTAGGAGTCGTACACTCACAGCTCATCAAAATGAGCTGGCACAAATGAACGGCTCACTCATGAATGACTCATCTCTAGTTTACAGTACACTCAAATGAAATTACATATCATTCATTCAAAAGGTTATGTTTTCCAGACTGACATCATACATGTTGTAAGTACGTACTTTTAATTACAATGAATAATCATTAGCTTATTTTATAGTTACCATAATATTATAATAATATTAATTTTATTGTAATAATATTGTGAGTAGTTTGTAGTTAATTCAACAAGAAATTAAAAAGTATCATGATTTCTTCTAACCAAAGTAATTAATTCAATGACTTCTCACAATGCTTAGCTGTTCACTAGAATTAGAATCATATCTTAATGACTCAAAACAGTACCAGGATTCATTCAATCTAATCAAAAGGTCGGGTCGATCAAAACAATTAATTGCTTATCAATGAGGATGCATACAATATAATTTAGTGCCCTTATGGTTAATTCATAATTTTGCGACGTTTAAATATCTACGGAAAAAAAACATTTGTGCTGACAGACATTTCTTGGCATCACGACTAGTGGAATTTAAAGTCAATGTACAAACATATTTCTTAATAACCTTCTCCCAACAATTTATCATGTATAATATCCCAGGCACCTCTCTATCTGAAGGTCTCTGGTGGAGATCAGAACTCTGGGAGGTCTTACATCTCTAGGAGGTCTCAGAACTCCAAGAGTTTCAGAAATCTAGTTCTTACATCTCTAGAAGGACTTTGATATCAAAATCTTTGAGGTCCTAGAACTCTAGAAGGTCTCAGAACTGTAGTAGGTCTCGAATTTCTAAGAGGTCTCAAAACTCTAGGAGGTCTAAGATATCTATGAGGTTCCACAACTCTAGTAAGTCGAAGATCTCTATGAGTTTTGTGATCTGCGAGAGGTCTCAAATCTCTGGAAACTCTGTCAGAAGACGGGTCAAGGTACTAATGCCTCGATCAGGCTCCTCTAGGTGTGCCCGACATTTCGTCACCAACAGGGGCATGCCATGAATCCTCTTGCTATATTTGTTATTTTTCCAGACCAGAGAATTTGAACAGATTTTTTTATGATTTAACATTTTGTATATAAAAAAAACATCTAACATTACAGATCCATATGAACCAGTTTGAGAAAAACAAAAGAAATTTCAAAATAACAACCTTTTACAAAATGATCTGGAAAATCAGATAAAGAGGTCACACATTGCCGGCCGTTTTTAACCTTGATAAAATTACATCCCGTCGAAATCTCTCTGCCTTCTCTCCTGGTTCTTCTTCTGCTTCTTGTGCCGTCTTCTGCGGTTGGCGCGGCAGGCGGGGCCTCCTTGCCAGTGGGCCCCCTTGCAGGTGAGCACCTTGGGGGCGGCCATGCGGTGAGCCCCCTCACACCAGACGCTGCACACGGAACCCTCGGGGGCCGCGGTGGGGGGCACCCGCTCGTCGATGGTGGGCGTGTCGCAGTTCATACGGCCATGGCGGGAGATGGGCCGGAGGTCGCACCAGTTTCCTTTCGGCGGCTCTAAGACGTAAAACAAAGATAAATTAAAAGAAAGAAAAATTCCTGGGTTACGAATAACCCGACAATATTTAAAAAAAATCTCTAATACCATCATACTAAGCGGAAATGCTGCTTGTGTCGTGTAGAGGATATAGTTTGCAGTAGAATTCAAACTAACAATTTTTATAGAAAATGTGATGTGCATACTTTTTTGTGTCTATGTATTATGTCTATTACTATTTTGAAGTTTTGAAATTTGAACGGTCTTCGGTAAATGCCGATTCTCGGTCCGTTTCAGCCTTTGATCAATTTGTGAGCAGCTAAAATACATTCCAAAATGACTGTTATGCTGACAGCTTATACAATTTAATCAAAAGCTGAAACGAGGCGAGAATAATGACATGAATGTTGGAAATACAAAATAGTTTTTTTTTTCAAATGCATACCGATTAAGAGTCCCAACTGTCCGGAGCCAGTGGGAATATGGCATGCCCAATTGGAATATCTTGTGACGCTGAAGGGAGTGGAGAATGTTCGGAAAAACCTGGATATTCAAATCCGGTCACCAAACATGACTAAAATCGTTTTAATAATGTTTCAATTTTAAGTGATGGCCTTTCATCAGGGCGATACTTCGATTAGCTACAACCCTGATATAGAGGTAAAACTCATTAAGTGCCATATTAGCTGTATAGCACATAGTGGCTTTTATCTCTAAGGGGACGATATATCATATATTATACACGCATAATGCACATAGTCCAGGCACTAGAGGTGGGTGTTCCAGCTTATTTTTCAAAATGGCTGAAACCGTTTTTTTTTTTCAAAGTAAACAGTTAGTTAAAATCGTTTAAAAATAACGTAAAAAATTCGAAAAAATTTTATGTTTTAAACACATTAAGGCACAAAAAAATTCATTCATTTCAAATTTGAGGTAATTTTATAAAAAAACGGCGCTATACAAATCATCCAATTATCATTATTATTATTGCATTTTAAAGGTACTAATGTACCGTTATTAAAATAATAATTAAATTACAACTTTTCTCGATAAACGGTTGTGGCAAAAGTGTTTCGCCGCAACGGGGCATGGCGTTTTGCGTACAGCATTGCAGACGGGTGTTTAATTTTTTTTGTAGCCGCTTTGTAGGATTTGCGCGGAAAGCGTTTCTTTGCCACGGTTTACAACGGTAAAAACAGTAAAGTGTTGTTGTGAGAAGTTTTAAATATTTCATGCAGAATTCTCAAACGATTTGTGCTCTATTGGAATCATTTCATGCGGGTTGTATTGCGGGCATAGTTACACAATATTTTTAAACTGTTACCTCAAAGTTCGCGAAACTGCTGCAACCGTTTTGGAATTTAAACTATTTCACGTTATTTTACCCACCTCTTCTAGGCAGTTTGTATCTAATGCATTTGTTTATTTTTGAAAATATTTCCTTCTCTATGAAAATATGAGTATAGAGACTGACAGGGCATTAACGTCTAATGTATTTTCTTGAAATTGTTCCAAATTATAATTGCTAAGATTCATGATGTAAACCAATGTACAAATGTTTGACAAGTCGCATCACCAAAATCATACTAATTTATAATCTCCAAATAATTGTCTTAAAATAATTGCACAGTGGGCGTTGTGCATTTAAAGTAATAAGGAACACCAGTCCTATTTTTTTTTATCAATAGGTTCAAACTTAAATACCAATATATTTCTTTTTTTTTATAATTTTCTTCTTTTCTCCAAATCTATGGCCGGTCGGTTTTGATCAGTTTTGAGGTTAGAATGTCAAATGTCAAAACAAGGATGAGCTTTACCATACATAATTTTATATTCTATTCATAGTAAACCATAACTAAACATAAGTAATAAAATTCTGTACCCTTTTAGAAACTTTAACTCAAAGAATAATAATAGTATTGAGCATTAACATTACCATAATATCCATATTGATAATTGGTTTGCTCGTGACTACTCTAATTTCTTTAATAATATTTTTTTATATTGATCAATTATAGAGCTTAAAGTCTCCCAAATTTAGTTTAAATTTAACTGAAACCAAAAAATATACATACTTAAAATTCAAAAGAAAATCTATAAATAAAAATGTCCATACCAATCCATAAACAGACCTTATAAATACTTATAATAAAAGTTATATATTCAGAATCGGCGTTTGCTGATCTATATGAATATATATTTTTAAAGCCATTATATTTTTCACTGGAGTTCCTTATTACGTGTGCATTCAAATGCTCTGTAAATGTAATTCATTGAACTAATCTGGCAACCTATATTCATTTATATTTTCTAAATTTAGTAAGTAATTTTCCAGTGTTATTCTCGTAAATTATGCATACAGACGTTTCTCTAGAATATTTTATTTGTTGATCTTTGAATTCCAAAGGCACTCAAAATACTAATCTATAATACATAAATAAATGCACAATTCCCACACACGTGATAAAATTTTTTAAATTTTTATTTATTTTCTATTATTATTATTTTTTTTATTTAGTTTTCAGTTATTTTAATGTAAATTATTTTTTTAAATTTAAACTTTAAATTAATTGTTTTATTTTCATTACTTATTATTATTTTTTTAAAAAGAAAGAGTAACATTCCCTGGTTACGAATAAGCTGACAATATTTGAAAATCTCCTACTACCATCACACTAAGCGGAAAATGTTGCTTGTGTTGTGATGTAGGACTTAGTCAGCCGAGGAATTGAACTCAAGACGCCTGTGTGGGGACCAGACGCGATGCCAACTCAGCCGCTGACCGGGATAAATTAAATTTTTTTGTGGACGCCGGGAAAAAAGGCCGATGCCGCTTTTTGGTAGCGTAGCTGTAGTGATTTTTTTTTTAGTTAATTTGATGATTCGCTGCGCGGTTCGCCTGGGTCGTCGCACCGGCCACATATTAATAATCGTGAATAGTACCTACCTTCACAAGTGGGAAGCGTCCCCGACCACTTCATGTCGTCCTTGCAGAAGAGGCGCGCGCGCCCCTTAAGCCGCTGCTTGGGGTCCGCGCAGGAGAAGCGGCAGGCGGCGCCCCAGAGCGCCCCGCGCGGGCAGGTCACCCTCAGGCCCGCGGGGGCCGTGGGCAAGGGGGAGCAGCGCCGCACCACCACGTTGAAGCGGTACTGGCACAGCTGCTGCGTCTGGAATATTAAATCAGGAACAATTTTCGTGAAATGGGATCATTTGGAACCAATTTGATGATTTTTTTGTAAAGTGGTACCAATTTAATTGTTTAAATTTGTTTAAATGTACTGGCGTCAGAATTAATATAGATACCCTAAGTATCATTTCGACGACTGTAGGCAAAGGTTACTTGACATCCGTTTTGGCACCAGCCTAGTTCACTGGCATCCACGTTTGTTATGCGCGATTTTGACTGCGGAAATCAAATTAAAAAAATATATATGTATATAGATAAAAAAGGGTCACAATAAATAAACTCTTTTTCTCTTTTTTTTAAAGAGAAATATTCCCTGGTTACGAATAACCTGACAATATTTGAAAATCTCCTACTACCATCACAGTAAGCGGAAGATGTTGCTTGTGTCGTAAATGGAGGACTTAGCCAGCCGAGGAATTGAACTCACGATGCCTGGGTGAGACCCAAACGCGATGCCAACTCAGCCGCTGACCGGTCAACTCCAACAAAATATTCGGTTTTTCTAAACAAGCCGAAGCTTTTTAATTATTTGCTGTTTTACTTAAATTGGCGGCACGCCTAGATCGCCCCTCGCTCCCCTTATTTTGGTTTCTTCCCCTTGCGTGTTAGAGCATCTCTATGTATTATCTTCTCTGTGATTAGATGGGATTATTTTTGATAAAATGGAACCAATTGTGAAAAATGGGACCAATATTGGTAAACGGAATCAATTTTTGTAAAAAGTCTATGTTAATTTTGGAAATACTTAATAATGAATTTATGATTTTCGCACACGCGTAGCGGCACCCTTCGCGGCGCTCCTGCTTGCAATGTAAATGGCTTGTAACGATATAAGCAGAGAAAATGAAATATTAATTTGCAACAACCATCTATTTTTGAGCCCCTCCTCAAAGCGTCGCCCCATTCCTCCGTATTCAGAGTAGGTTTCCGTAAATCCGCCCCTGTTCATATGGCGGAAAAACTAGGTGGCAGGATAATACAAAATCTATGAACATAAATCTGTAGTAATGGTCTGAAAAGGCTGATCTATGGGCCATTAGACCGGGCAATAGCCGGACTTGACTCTGTTATCACTGGTTGCTTTTTATCATTATATCTAAACTTACCATAGATAAGAGAAATGAGGGAGATGGGCCACGAGCAATTATTAGAATGAAACCGCGCGCACAAAATTGTCGCCAATATCGTTCACCCTTAGCACCTCGCAGTGCAGAACAGTACAGTACAGACACGACAACATTAATTGCTTACATTATCTATGAGAGAACACATTAATATTACGGCGTACGTAGGCGTAGGGTATCCTCGCATCCACAGGCCAGCACCGGCCGAGAATGTTGGCTAGAATATTTTGACGGTGCTGGTGGCTGCTGGCGACGTGTGCGCGTGCGCAGTTAGTATAAACACACCACCGTTTGAACCGCCATCTTGGCATCCCCGTCAGTTGGCGTCAAAAATTGATTGAATTGGTCATGGAATGTAGGTTATAACATAATAATAAATATGGGAATAGGATTATAAAATCCTCAAACAAAAGTTGTGGCGGACGTTAACGCTCAGTTGACAGTTCAGTTGGCAGCCATACTCGTGTCTGTGCTGTGCTGCACGGTGTAATGTGAATACTCGCACCTGTGTCGTTCCTGCACTGTACTGTTCTGCACTGCGTAGTGACGGTAGATGTGAATAAACTTTTACTCATAACTAATTTTGTTTCTACCTACACACCGAACCTACAACTTTCATAGCTTCGACGCTTTGATAGTCCTTGCAGTTTGATCGTAGCATGCTTCCGTGCCATATCGTGCCAGAATTCAAAGGTTCCTACCTATCTGATTGACAAACTGCAGTGGTCCCGTGACTACCATGCACACAATATACGTAAAGGAGACCATTTACTTGTTCTTCCCAGACATCGAACCGCTATATTTGAAGGTAGTTTCAGCTATTCCTCAACAAAAATTTGGAATGAAATATCACTATCTGTTCGAATATCGACATCGCTGCAACGCTTCAAGAAGTTTTGCAGCGAATGGTTGCTAGCTGCACAGTGCACAGTCAACCGCACAACATCACGATTGATACAAAATATTGAAATGGATACTTGTGTCGGTGATTTCGTCAATTTTATAATTTTTTTTTATCTAAGTGTAGAGATTTTATGTAAGATATGTAACTTAATCTAATTTCTTGAGTCAATGCTGAAAACCAGCTGCACTCAGGACTCCGGAATGCATAGCTGAGCAGTGACCCTTTTGTCAATTATTGCTAAAATGAAATATTATTTAAAAATAATAATCACACACATTATTTACTTCAACATTTAAGAAAACTTTGACTGCCCAACTAGGAACAAATCCCGTTTTAGAACAGTCAAATTGACAAGTTTAGTTCATATTAAGTGCCATTATACACAAATAGAAGGGAAAAGCTAGTATTGACATAGTATTATAATATAATATATCCAGAAAAAAGTATAATAATTACGATTAAAGAGATTATGTATACGTGTTTGATAGGTACTGGTTGGTGCTATGAGGAAAAAAATCCGTTTTAAATTGAGTACTAAAAAAACGACAATATTATTGATTAATATTTATAAGATTGAGTTACGTATCACTCAGCTTTATGAGACGACGACGAAACTAGGGGATGCAGCCCGAAAAGGACGCAGCAAATAGTTAATAACATATTAAATATATTTTATTCAATAAGTACAAAAAGCAACTTTAGTAAATTGTTTATAACCAAATGTTTGTCATTTTTCCTTTCCTTGGTTAGGGTTTTTAATCCTGTTGAGATCTTTTCCCAAAGAGCACAAATAATGTAACATAAATTCAGTCAAGTAAATCAAACCATGAGATGGTAATAGTAATAAGGCCAAAGCGCCGCAGAACTAGTTAGATAGAAAAGATGAAGGGTTATTATACAATTCCTAAATATGTATATAAAATAACTCATTGACAAGTAAATGTTTATTATTATTATTATTGCTATCGTCTATGAAACTAACCGAATTCCCAATGATGATAGATCCCACGGTGATGTGGCTCCCTTCTCCCAGCAGGTCTCCGATAGCGGGTCCGTATAGTGCCCGAAAGGCGGCCTGAGGCGGAGGCCCCGTGCCCGCCTTGCAGCCCTGGAGGGGTGGTTGCTCCAGCCCCGCCTTGTCGCGCCCCCTTGCAGCGATCACAGTGCGCTCTGCCGGGCAGCGCACGCAACTATCGTCCTGGTCTTTTGGTGGCATCTCTCTGGTGCGGGGAGGGGCGTTCGAATCTGAAATACATTCATTTTTAGTTAGTCATACTTTAAATTTTTCATTTAAATGCCACAAATTTCAATATACGCTCTGCTAGTGAGATGTTCAAGAAACAAAACAACATAACTGCACTCTTTTGAGATTAACGTTTGACAATAAAATAATAAATCATTAAAAAAAAAAATTATAATTACTGCAAATGAATCCGAACCACCCGGAGCCTGGAATTATCCATGTACTCCCCATTTAGCGAATGTTGCAAGGCTTAGGTGAATATTTCGAGATTGAAATGTGATCTCTTACCGGGGCGTGACTGAGAGTATCCTTCACTTTAGAAAAAATAAGTTTTTATTTGAAAATCGATTTTTAAATATCCCACATGATTACACTGATGATAAAAAATAAAACACGATGCTAACGAGGTTTTCTCCTATTCTTTGTTTGTTTGATCTATTATATTTTTAATCATCGAAGAAAATATTAACAACTCTTAGAATGAAACATGAAATTGAAAAGACACGGAAAAGAAAAAGATAACGGCAGCAGCTGGGACTAAAACCCAGAACCTCGTGGTCTATCTAATTTCTAATCCACTGAGCTACGACTACCCCAAACCGTCCAGTCATTTTTATCAGTATCATACTTCGATTCCTTACGAACTGATTTAAAAAAAAATAGAGTAAAATGTAGTATTATTACTATTTTTATTTATTTTGTTATTTGGAAAACCAACAGTTTACAATAATGATTATGCATGGTTAATAGGTAAAGTGTTAAAATAACAGTAAAATACGTTTTTCGATATCTAAAAAAATGACGAAGTTATGAGCTTTCAATCTGAACAATGGGAACAACGCGTACCCGTGACGTCACGAGTCCCCAATTCACAATTATAATTGCAGTAATGGATACTGCCGCGCTTGTGATATCTATGGCCGCGCCAGTCATTTTATGAACCGTGACGTCACGCGTTTATCGGCCGGCCGGTATTTTTTACACAACCGTAAATCAGTTTCATTCTATACCAATCGACAGATTTGGAGGTGTTGTTGATGTATTTGCTGATTCGATTTATACAGTAAAGCGTCATCTATACTAGCACTTGATGAATCCTACAATATGTAATATTGTAGCTTGGATAATATATAGTCAATGATTTGTGTTATAATATTGTTTTGGTTTTCTATTTTATGTCTCTGATTGTTCATTACCTTATGGTTTAGAATCTCTATGTACTAGTAATATTCAATATCTCTTTATATTATGTTCTAAAATCCATGTGAAAGTCCAGATGGGCGTATAATCAAATAAATAAAACATTAATTATTTTTACAAACAATAATTATTAGCCTGAAACACACTTCCAAATTGAAAAAACCTTCCAAGAAATGATAAAATGTCGCCGACAGGACTCGAACCTGCACCCTTCTGATTGCCGGTCAGATGCTCTACCGTTGAGCTACGTCGGCTTATCGCAAACCCGCCAAGTTAATCAATATATACTAGTGTTTCATTCAATAATTACTGTTTTTTTATTATATTTCACCTGTAAACAACGCATCTATTGAGGGATTTAGCCGTTACAAGCCTTCCTCATACTAATAAATGGTTGTTTACAGGTGAAATATAATAAAAAAACAGTAATTATTGAATGAAACACTAGTATATATTGATTAACTTGGCGGGTTTGCGATAAGCCGACGTAGCTCAACGGTAGAGCATCTGACCGGCAATCAGAAGGGTGCAGGTTCGAGTCCTGTCGGCGACATTTATCTTTTCTCGGAAGGTTTTTTCAATTTGGATGAGTGTTTTAGGCTCATAATTATTGTTTATAAAAATAATTGTTACCCTTTGCGCTATGCACAAAAATCTTGTCTTAAAAACTTTAGTTTATCAATTAATAAATAAAACATTTTTTTATATAAAAAAACGAATGTGAGAGTTTCTTGCAAGAATTGTGATATTCGTAAAACTGTTTTTTGTAACCTACGACATTATATTATTAATTAGTCAACGACGTATTAATTAATCGCCGAATTGTTTCTTAATGCTAGGTTGCTATTTTCTGCAGTGATATGATGAATAGATCTAGGGAAAAATATGTATAGTATAGAAAAGAGCAACATTTTTATTTTTTATTCAGAATTATTTTTTTCCTCACTTTTTAATCTCCGATTGAACTCCAATGAGGATAGGCCACGAGCCCCCACTGGTATGTACATAGGTAATGTCGGAATCTTGCCTTGTCACAGGTTTCCTCTTAAGTAGGCAATTTAATTTTATTAATAAGCATAACACGTAGTTTGTGCAAAGTGCCATGTTAGGGACCCTAACTTGGGGTATAATGTGGAGGGGGAGGGGGTTGGGAATATAACTAATCGAACTTTATTATGTATTTATTCTCAACTAGCTGATGTGTACCCGGCCTTGCTCGGGATTTTTTTTAAAAATAAAGTTATGAAGTTGTGAATTCTTGCTTGTCATTAGAGTGCCATAATTGATTTGACAGCGAAAGTAAATATCTCCAAATAAAGAAACATTCATTTGAATATTTTATTTCATTCCACGTTTATTTTTTCAAAATATATCTAAATCATAAAGTTCTTAAGTAGGTACCTCCCCGTGTTTTCCATTTTGAAAGTATTCTACGCAAAAAAAAATTGTTCTTTTCAATATGCAATCTGTGGCTAACCAGAGTGTTATATCTATGGGCTAACATAAATAAAACATGGTGGGTTCAATATTTTTCATACTAATTTTAAAACGTTATAGCAACAGTTTTGCATATTGGATTTCATTCAAAATTTTCTAAACCTTCCCGGCACTAATAAGAACAAACTGTGCTATTTTCAGCGAAACCCGTCAAGTAATTTTCGCGAAAATCGAGGACAAACAAACAAACAAACTTACATTGAATTTTATATATCTACATGACGTCTTGCATAAGGTGTTGTATTCCCACATAAGATTTTACGATGTGCTGTGTTGAGTTTAAGAGGTTACACTAATCCCCCATTATACCACCATAATCCTGTGAGTACCTGCCCCTAACTAGGGTGAAGGGACTCCGCTAGTCTCGGAACTGTGAATTTAAATTAAACAAATGATAATCATGTCCCTATAAGCTCCTTTATTATTTTTAAAAATTTATATGAACACTCCCATAGTATGGGCTCTCTCTTCGCTAAAGTGATAGGTCCACCCTCAAAATTCTGACCCACCACTCAAAGCATTCACACTTTACTTCAGAGTGCAAGCACCGCGTCTTTGGAATTAACCGTCACTGATATAAGGGGTGCTCTTTTAAAAGAAAATTTATATCACAAAACTCTAAGTATACACTGAGCGTATTGCACCGGAGTGGGCGGATTTTTCTAGCACTTCTAGTTATGTTCTGTTTTCACTTGTTATTTTTTCGTATCCAACGTCCTTTCTTCTATTTTTATATTCCTTGAATATAATTTGTTAATATTCTCTCAGTAATCAATAGTAAAACGAAGCGTAAAGCTTTAAAAAGTTAATTATAATTTTTATAGGTATGTATATTTATCAAAAAGTAACTTTAGTCAGAGAGAAATTTATTGATAGCAATCTATTCATTATTATTTATGCAGCAGGGCTGTTCTATAGCCCTGTCCACACACCGCGTTCCTAGTATTCGAGACAGTTAGACCAACAAATATGGCTTTAGCATTCAAAGGGACAAGCGAAATAAATCGGGTATTTTCATTAGTTTATTTTATTGTCATAAAAATACGAAAAAAAATACGACAACGATGGCATTGTTATTTTATATTTACGTTTACGAGTAAATTTTCTATAACGATTTAAAATTTGCCGTTTTTGATTTGTCGCCAAAACGACATGTTCGTTTTTGTTCGTGAATATGGCGTTGTTGACGTCACGCCGACCAACGTCTGTGGCAGCCGTCTTATCAGCCAGTGGCGTTATCTACATCATACTGACGTTTTAGCAAGCACGAACCGTTTCGGAATGCGCAGTTTTTGATCGTTTTAAAAACTAATGAATGAATGAAAATATTAAAATTGTACATTTTTAGTGCGATAATCAGAATCAGAAATACGAATTTTAAATCTTCTACACATTTTTAACCATATCTATAGTTTATGAAAATACCCTATTGTGACCGTTACAGTATTTAGAGATTCAACTGAGTGAAAAACTACTTAGAATGACCTACTTTGCTTTCTGTCAATCCGTAATTCAATATGGTATAATAGGATGGGGTGGTACGTATAAAAAAATCATGCACAATTCCTTTACATTGCACACAAACTAGTAATTAAAATAATCTTTAAAAAAATCGTTTTTGTATCCTTCAGAACTCATATTCAGGGCGGGTTGTTTCGAGGAATTTCAACGATTCTTCAAATTTTTAAAGGTTCTATTTAAGTTCTGTTATTGTTACATTATGGGCCAATTGTTTCACAGTGATCGAATAATAACAGAACTTTTTTATTATTTTAAATAAAAAAAATGATACATATATTTATATAAACATAGGCACAAAGGTTATAAATATTTTTATATATCCTTTTTTTAATATTCAATTATATATATTTGAATACATGTCTGTAAATTTACGTGTATTGTATATACAGCAAAAAAATTCCACATATGCAAGGCCAGTGGGTGGGTATACTTGGTATTAGTTAGTGGCATTAAAAAAAGAGATTATTTTTTCTCGGAATCAATTATTCTATTTTTATATTTGTTCATATATATTTACTCATATACGAGGTGTGTTGAAAAGAAAAGGTGAATTTTGAATTTTCGCGGGCTGTGTACATTCGACTATCGATTTTTTTTGTTATGTTGGTACGCATATATTTATCATATGTTAGCATTATCAGCCATTTTGGATTAGTGGTTTGTTTTTGACAAATGGAAAGGTTAATCTCGTTTTTGTGTGCTCTTCGATTTTTTACTTTTGAAAAAAATGGAATAAAGAATATGTATTAAATTTTGCGTTAAAAATGGAATAAAGTGCTCCAAAGCACTTAAAATGTTGACTGTGGCATTCGGCGAATCTACTTTGTCTCAAAAAAATGTTTATAAGTGGTACAAGCGCTTTACAGAAGGCCGAGAAGATGTTAATGACGATGAGCGTCCTGGAGTTGCAACCACGTCAACAAACGAAGAAAACATTGAAACAGTGAAGAAAATGGTTTTTGGAAAATCGTCGAATCACTATTAGGGAAGTTGCAGAGGATGTTGGCATATTAACCGGCTCATGCCATGCAATCTTCTCGGATGTTTTGGGCATGAAACTTGTGACAGCGAAGTTTGTTCCGAAATTGCTAAATTTTGAGCAAAAGCAACGTCGTATTAGTATCGCACAGGAGTTGTTGAATGACGTCAAAGACGATCCAGATTTGCTCAAAAGGGTCATAACTGGTAATGAAACGTGGGTGTATGGTTAAGACGTCAAAACCAAGGTCCAATCATGCCAATGGAAGCGGCCAGAAGAGCCAAGACCGAAAAAAGCACGCCAAGTTCGATCAAATGTGAAGGTTTTGCTAACTGTTTTCTTCGATTACAATGGTGTGGTGCATCATGAGTTCTTGCCAACAGGTCGTACGGTTAATAAGGAATACTACAAGGAAGTTATGCAACGTTTGCGTGAAGCCATACGGTTCAAACGATCGGAATTGTGGAAAAATAAATCATGGATTTTGCATCACGATAATGCACCAGCTCACACATCAATGCTTGTTCGTGATTATTTGGTCAAAAACAACACCGTAATCATGCCTTAACCACCGTATTCACCAGATTTGGCTCCCTGCGACTTTTCCTATTCCCGAAACTGAAGAGACCAATGAAAGGAAAGCGTTTTGCCACAATTGATGAGATAAAGTCAGAATTGAAGAACGAGCTGATGGCCATACCGAAAAGCGCATTCCAGAAGTCCTTAGAGAATTGGAAGAAGCGCTGGCATAAGTGCATTATATCTGAGGGGGATTACTTTGAAGGGGAGAAAATGGATATTGATGAATAAATAAATACTTTTCGAAAAAAATCGAAATTCACCTTTTCTTTTGAACACTCCTCGTACATACATATGATATATATCTATATCTTTACAAATTAAGGGAAAAAATTTTAATAGAGCTTTCACAGAACTTGAATATTAACTTCAACATTTTGATGAATCCCTCAAGTTTCTGGAAACAACCCACTCTTAAAGAATTCGAAATACTCTGTTCCTATACCACGCAACTTTACAACTATATAAAGAAAACATTTGAAATAAAACTGAACCATTCAGAAACACAAAAAAGAAACTCACGTTACGGATTCCAATACAAAGACCAAGGAATAAAATTCTTTAATAAATTACCGCAAAAAGATAAGATTCATTAGTAATAACTTTACAGATTTCAAAACACAACTAAACGAGTGTACTGACTTATATATCATAAAATTAAAAATTTATAATAATAATATAATAAAAAAAGTAAAGTAACAAAAAAAATTAATTATGTAATTATATTAGAAAAACACTTTTAAATCTATATTATAAAAAAATAATGTTTTTTTGTCTGTCTGTCCTCGATTTTCTCTAAAATTACTCGACCGATTTCGGTGGTAATAGCACAGTATATTCTTATTAGAGAGTAATGTAAAACTGTTGATACAACGTTTTAAAACTAGTGTGAAAAACATTGAACCCCCCTTGTTGTATTGAGGTTAGCCACAGATTACATATTAAAAGAAGAAGGTTTGTTTGTATAGATTTTTTTCAAAATGGAAAACACAAGTAGGTATCTACTGAAAAACTTTATTATTTAGATATATTTTGAAAAAATAAATGTTTGGAATGAAATAAAATTTTCAAATGTTTTATTTTTATTTTTAGAGATAGTAATAATCGTTACAGGGCATTACTTTCGCTGTCAAATCAATTATGGCACCTAAACGACAAGCAAAAATTTATAACTAAATAAAATTATTAAAAAATATAAATTATCTTGAGCAAAGCCGGGTACACATTAGCTAGTATCTAAATAAATAGCACCACCCCATACACGAGCACAGCTTTCCACGAGGGTATATCTTTACATAAATATATGAATTCAAACGTACATATTTATTATGCATATTATTAAAATTAATTCTTACAATACACATGAATTACTTGTATTTACTCTGTATAATTTTTTTTTTTTTTAATAAATGACTATAAATACTACTGCTTCCGTGGTCAGGACAGAGCTTAACAGTTCAAACATTCTGGTAGTAAATTGATACCCTCTTGTTTACAATGTTTTTTTGTTATGAGTGGAAATTCAATATTTTAGATTGCTTTTTCTGAATTCCAATATCTACCGACCCGAGGCGGCAGACACATAATACGAAATCATATTTATACAACAATATGATGCTAAGGATTGTTTATAGAAAATACAGTGTACCTGTGTACATATTATGCTTCGTTTATTTGAAAATAATAAAAAAAATATTTTATGTTTTCAATATTTTTTAGCGATTCGACGGAAATCGAACCCACAATCCCCCAGTTAAACTCAAATACGTAGATGTATACAATTATGCTATCGATACCATCAGAGTATTTTGTGTTAAATTTGTAATACAAGGAAGCGAAGCTAGCAGTCCACAATGGAGTGCTGATGCTAACCCTGATGTATGGCAGTGAGGCATGGAACTGGTAGATGAAAGTAGGCTGAATGCTGTTGAAATGAGATCTCTGAGACGAATGTGCGTAAAACCATGTGTGATCGTGTTGATAAATGTTGAGATACGTAAAGAATGCAAGGTTGATAAAAAATAAGAAAGGGTAGCTTGGGCATGTAGAACGAATGAACGAAGAAAGGAGTTTAAGGAGAATATATGGCGCGAATGTGAATGGAAGAAGAAGCCGGGGACGCCCAAGGAAGATATGCCACGATCAAGTGAATCAAATACTTAAGTCGGGCCATGTCAGAAGTCGGAATATCAGAAGAGAATGTATGAGACGATGTATGAATGTGATTGAAGCAAGAAGCGTATGCCAAGATCGAGTTGTTTGGCGGTCCGTGCTCTCTGCCTACCCCTGCAGCAAACGGCGTGATGGTTAGTTAATTAGTTAGTTAGGGAATAACTAAGTAAAGCGACCGAAGGGTGGAACATGGCAGAAGCGACAGAAGAGAAAACTAGAACACGCCGCAATATCGTCGCATGTGGAGAATTGCATGGACCGACCGGAAAGCTAAGAACCCTGCAGAGAACCGGCGTGATGGTTAGTTAGTTAAACGTACTAGCAATGATTTATCTGTAAATTCTTTATGGGTAATTAGAAAAATATCTAAAGTTTCTCATGAACAAAATTCTTGAACTGTGAAATACATTCTAAAATGTCTTAAAGAGGTGCAGTTTAAAAACCAGTGAAGGCTTTTTTGAACGCTTCACCGAAAGTTCTGTTTTTTTTTTAAAGCTTATAGTTTGATAATAATATTTATTTTAAATTATAAAGATATAACGGTTTTAAGAACTTTTTCAATGGAAATCTTAAACATTTTCTTAACTACCCGTATATTTGTAGTATTGCTTGCGTTAGCATTTTTTTTTTGAGTGCTAGTCTTTAATATATTCCAGTTTTATAAATAAAACAACCCCTTAATAATTATGATTTGTAAATAAATTAATAAGAATTAATAAATTAATTAAAAATTACTTTGTAATCACCACTTTATTAATATATACATAACAATATGTTTCTGAATACTTAATTGTATATTATAACTGTATTCTGTATATTCCTGATGAGGAAAACATCGCTTTCGAAACATGTTGATATGTATATATTAATAAAGTGGTGATTGCAAAGTAATTTTTAATTAATTTATTAATAATGACGCCACAAAATGATTACCAATCTTTTGAAGAAATTATAATAAGAATTACTTTATTTGAACCACTGTTTTTAATATATGAACATCTACACATTTCAAAAGCGAAGCTCCCCTCATCAGGATGAACAATATACTGAACATAAAGACAGGTATAGACAAATAATGATTATGATTTTAGTCGCGTTTGTATTTTTCATGAATGTATTTTGTATACGGGTATATATTTTTCAACTGAATAATTACATACCCACCTCACCTACCCAACAAAATTCCAATTTAAATAGTTTCACGTAATCTGCAATGCAATTCTACAATAGAGCTATAAAATAATGACGTTGATCCATCGCTGATCGTAAAATTTCGTGTGTTGAATTCGAAATCATTAGTGGCGCCGGCGTCTATCGGCGTTTCGAACGATAAAATAATCTGGAAAACCAATCGCGCCTGATAAAAATCAAGATGGAGAGGAAAATAATCTCACTATCCTTCACTGGCTCAAGTGCCCCGACAGAATCCAGTACAAATTGTGCTGGATGGTGTTTAAATCATGTAATAAATTCCCCCCGGAACTAAGATGCATAACATGTCGTAACAGAATTTCGGTCCAAACTAAAAACTTACCTTTTCAGATATTCATATCGTTAAATCCAATATACCTGCGAGTACCACTCTTATATTGCCTAAGTATTCTAATAACACTTATTTTAGGTGTTTTATGACGAATAACATTTAGGAAGATAAATTCGAATCAAATCCCTGTACTGTTGTACCACCCATCATAAAATATGCGTTTCCTTTCCCAAAAACGGGCAAGAACATAAATAATTATTAAAATAAATACCAGGATTAAATAATATCTCCAATAACATGTGTTTTCCAATATTATGTCCTTTATATATGTGTGTAAAACCGTAAATAAATTTGGCTAATAAACAATGTTTATCTCAAGTGACCTGCCAGGTAAGTATGGTCCTGTATAATATTATCTGCCTATACATAAAATTAATATCGTGTATATTTTAAAACGGCACCACGTTCATTGGTCAAATGCATTATACATATAGTTTGATATTACAGATCGATGAATTGGTGAATGCAATATGTTAGCTATCATTTTGAGCCCTTGATGTGATTTTCACAAAAAAGGCGCTATAAAAATCATCAAAACATTATTTTTATTATTATCGCGCTGGTGAGAGACCGCCATTAAGAATCGATACCTTTCAGATGATTTAGTGACCAGATCTGAATATTTAGGTACCTACGTCCCAGCCTTCCTCTTCACGTCTCTAATTCCTTCACCCTCGCAGCATTTTCCTGTTTGAGGAAGCCACAGTTTAGCTGGCTGGAGGCAATATTTTATATTACAATCACCGAAAATACAAACATATTCGTGTTTTCTTCGAACTACTTCTGTGTGTATTTACATAAACTCGTTCTCCAATATTTCTTTTTTTAATCTAAGAATCAATATTGTTCTATTTTTGCGCTACATTTGTATGATGATTGTTATTTATTGTTGCATTATTTAATATTGTTGAACTAAACTCTAGCTGACAAGCTACTTGCATTGGCTTAGCGAGTACAAGTTCGCATTGTATATAATTAATATTATACAATAAAAAATAAAATTAGATGTGTAAATTTTTTTTTTCTAAAATATTTAAATTTACACCCTCTGTGAGTGCGTCTCACGTTTCATTGACCCTTAAGCACTAGTCATTTGTTTATCAGGTAATAGTTAGTTTTTAAAAGTTTTAGATTAATTTGTTTCCTATTTTTTATCATTAGCATTTAGTAAAGCAAAAATCTTACCTGATAAAGAGTTGTCCATATTTTCATCAATCGACCACTGCGTTTTCCTGGCAGCTGCATCCGGGCGAACCCTTATGGTGGCCCCTTTCACACGGATATTCACCCCATCTGGACTCCTGGACACATCAGTCGACTTCTTGATACCGCTGTTAATACTGTTCCCAGAGTAGGGCACCCTCGGAATAGTCTGCCTTTGCCGCTTCTCGCTGGCAGTCGAATTCACGAATATCTTGTTTTTGTAAAATGCTGCCGGGTCCTCCAAGGACTTGTAGATGTTCCTCGCTGGGGGAACTGTTATGATCATCGGGGTATAGTGGCTGTAGGAGATGTCTGGTTCGTTGTATCCGTGCCGCCTTTGATATCGCCGAGGGAAGCTGTTGGATGTGGGGTTGCTAGCGCGAGATAAGATGTCCCTGGCCTGATACGATTGTCTGGGTGCTGAACTCCTGTCATGTGCAGAGAAATGCGCTCTGTACGTCTCGGCGCTGCTAGGAGCCACTTCCAGTCTGAAAAGGATAAAAACGGAGTAATTATAATAAAACAATGATTTCAAAATCACGTTTTGTTGAATACAAAACATAAACCTGTTCATAATTTAAAGAAGGGGAGATATGGCTTAGAAGCGTGCCGAATGTCGCTGGAATTCGTCGAGCTACGACCAAACTGCACGGGCTATTAAAGCCACGAAGCCAATGATAATAATAATAATAACAACGTAGCATTTATATAGCGCAGTTTTGTGTTATTTCACTTCAAGTGCGCTTGTATAATGATAGTAATGCTTTTGATGTGTACGTAGAAACTACGACGGGGCGCTGCTGTGCGTAGATATGATTTGCGGTAATATGGGTGAACGATGATGGCGACACGCGTTGTGCGCGCAGATTTATACTTATAAAGGTTTATGACCCATCTCCCCTTTTCCTATTGTCTATGAATATGTCTGTTATACACGGTGTCCGGAAAATAGTGCTGCAAGCGAGAAACTAGGGAATCTACATCACATATAACGTATTTGTTTATATATGTTTTTTTTTTTTACATTTTTTTTTCGGAAACTTTAGGATTAAGAAAGTATTGGAGCCGAGTCTACTCTTCGACGCATTTTAAAAGATAATAAACAGCTGATACCTCTTAACGACAGATTTTTGTCAAGTTTGAACTAAAAAATCCAACCTAGGATTCGATTTAGTCGAAAACGAAAGATCAAATCAAAAAAAGTTGTTTTACAAAATTGACTCCAAATGTAGATTCACCAGTTTCCCGGTTTTACCACGGGTTTCCGGGACACCATGTATACATAAATGAAGGAGAAGGATATAATCCCACGTCTCTTTGTTTTCCCTGATATGAAGTCATCTGACAGGGTTTAGTTCTGATGTTCCATTGATTATAAAATAATTTTAAATTTTAAACTACTTTCAACCAAAGAAGACCATAAAATCGACTCCAAATGTGACATAGATTCAGTATTATCCCGCTTATACAGCTAGTTTCCGGACACCATGTATACGGGCAGATTATAATACCTATATATTATAAAATATCGAGGGTTTAAATGTAGTTTGTGAGCAGTATTTATTGTTTATTCATAAACAAAATTCGATGGCTTTTAATAAAAATATTGTACCTACAAATTGGAAATTGCTTAGGAAATTGCTAAAAAACAAGTTTTTTTAATAATAAAATGAAATTTCAAGTCCAATTAAGTGTTTTTGATGGTTGAGGCATTATTTTTATTGAATAATATCATATTATAGATAGATATATAGTTTATTTACATTAACATTCTATAACATTTTGATATGGTGTACATTACAAGTTTCAGAAATAATGTCATATTAATGGAATTAATTATAAAGTTATTCCCTACTTGCTACACTAGCGGTGTTATAGCAAGTAGCCCATTTCGTGTCGTGGTAATCTCGATGTATAAAAATGAACGTTTGTCTGTGTGTTCTCGATTTTCTCGAAATTCACTCGACCGCTTTCGCTGAAAATGGCACAGTTTGTTCTTATTAGTGCCGGGAAGGTTTAGAGAGAATTGAAATCCAATATGTAAAGCTGATGCTTTAACGTTTGAAAATTAGTACGAAAAACATTGAACCCACCATGTTGTATTGAGGTTAGCCCATAGATACACCACTCTGGTTAGCCACAGACAACATATTCAAAAGAAGAAGGTTTGTTTGGGTAGAATTTTATCAAAATGGAAAACACAAGTAGGTACCTACTTTAGAACTTTATTATTATTATTTTTTTTTTATATGAATGACGCACAAGAGTTCCAACTGCTCCCAACCGTCTGGAGTCAGTGAGACTATGGCATTCCCAATTGGGGAATGTTGTGAGGCTGGAGGCATTAGGAAGGGGAAGGAGAAGGGGAAGAGGAAGGTGGGGAAATACCTGGATATTCAGATCTGGTCACCAAACATGGCTAAAGGCCATTTCAAGCAACGTTTCAATTCTGAATGGTAGTATTTCACCAGGGCCATACTGAGAGTATCTTCCACTCTGGAACGTGCGTAAATATACTAGATATTAATTGTTAAACAGCACAAATTAATTCAATAAAATTTACTTGCGCACGCCGGGATTTGAACCCGCGACCTTCGGATTCGTAGTCGAGAGCCTTACCCCTCGACCATGGAGGCCGTCAGATATGTTTTGAAAATATAAATGTTTGGAAGGAAATAAAATTTTCAAATGTACTTCTTTGTTTAGAGACAGTAATAGTCGTCACAAGGTATTACTTTCGCTGTCAAATCAATTATGGCACCCAAACGACGAGCAAGAATTTACAACTTCATAACTTAATTATAATAAATAATCTATTTTGTTAACATAATAACATATGTGTGGTACATCTTACATTATTTCATATTTATTTTTATTTTTATTAATATTGTTATCTAACAAGAAACTAGTTTTTTGTATCGTAACTTCAAAGTTTGTTTTGTAGTTACAATATTTTAAATCTAAGACTGCTCTCTGACGGTCCGGTGAGGAATGAACATTTCACTCATTTAGACAGAAAAGTCAGTTTGATAAAAGTAAGGTAACGGTTTTGCAACATGATCCATTGTGGGACTTTTCTGCGCAGTGTCTCTAGTAGCAAATGAAATGTTCATTCCTCACCGGACCGTCAGAGAGCAGCCTAAGCCATCGAAAGGTAAATAGCCCGTTTGTGCAGTAATTCATAACTGATTAGTTGAGGTTGCCGTTTCAATTGACGGAATGCATTATTCACGCAGTCAACGTTTAAAATTAATAACCCGCTTAAAGCTTCTGTTTTTAACTGATAAGCAATGCGAATTATTTTGGAGCTTTAATACCCGTATTAAATTATATTAAAACAGGCATCTTTGGTACCTACCAAACTCTGGGCAACAAAGAGGGATTATTTTTTTTAAGACGAACGAATAAACTTTGTAATGTGACGAAGGACGGTCTCCGTGGTTGAGTGGTTACGATCCTCGGCTACGAATCTGGAGGTCGCGGGTTCAAATATCGGCGTGCGCAAGTAAATTTTATTTAATTAATATGTGCTGTTTAACAATTAATTCATTTAAAAATAATATATACTACATTTGCGCACGTTTCAGAGTGGAAGATACTCTCAGTATCGCCGTGGTGAAATACTACCATTCAGAATTGAAACGTAGCTTGAAATGGCTTTAAGCCGTGTTTGGCATGCGAAAGTAAATTTTATTTTATCATTGGAGAAGATAATTTTAACACATCTCAAATGAAACATGAAACATGAAACAGAAAAAGACAACGAAAAAAAAAAGCGTCGGTGGCATCTGGGAATCGAACTCAGGATATCTGTCTTACCGGGACAATGCTCTGACTACTGAGATAATGAGACTTGTTTAGCGATATCATGCTTCAAATTTGAGACCAATTTTATCCTCAATTAAGATAATTAAATTGAGGTCGTAACAGTTTGCATTTATTACTTGCTTATTTTTATATATCTACTTTATAAACCACTGTACACTTTATTATACATGTATGTTAGTTATTTTTAAACTTAATTTTCAATAAGATATTATTATTATCTATCATTATTATAAGTATATTTGAATTATTTTATCAAATGCATAAATGTATTGGTGAGGAACACCTAAAATATGAACTCTGAGTTTATTATATTTACAGAGATATTGAAATAATTAGAGACATGTCAAATCAGTTGTGTTCGAAAATATTTTACGTCAGTGTTGTTCGATGATTAGAAACTGTGCTATTTTGATCTACCGGTAATAACGTAATAACTAATAGCCCGAGAATGTTTTCGATCGAGATTATAAATGGATTCATCGAAAGAAATGGGTAGGCGGCTACTTGACATTCTTCGTGGCTCGGTATAAATGTAACTACCGTTAGTGTGATTTGCTAGCAATTACATTGCGTCATGGAGATTGCGGATCGCATTGGAAATGTATTATTAAAACTCGTTGCCACGAGGAGCTAATTTAAAGTGTGGCTTCATTCGCAAGAAGTGTTTTTATTTTATATCTATTTATATAATTTATATTATTATTGATTATGATATAATTGTAAGAGCTGCGCTGGTCACATCGAGTTACGCCAGTGGCATGCCTTGTAACTGTACGTAATAATTAATATTAAACCGTTTTTGCTATTTTCTTGGCTTCACTTATGTATTTGTGACTGAACCAGTTTCATTCTGCTTCGAGCGTCTTTAGATTGAGAGATATTTACCTTATAATATTCTAATATCAGGAAATATTTGGTACAGCTGAGGGATTTAAACATACTGTCTTTTAAGCAAATTATATACTTAAACGTAATATTTTTTTAAATCAGTGGTAATTACTTTGATTAAAACCACTGTATTTAATACGTAAGTAAATTGTTTATCCTGAAGACGTGAGCTTTGCTTCTGAAACATGTCGATAGTTACATATTAAATACAGTGGTTTTAAACAAAGCAATTATTATTGATTTGATAAATATAACCCTACAAAGTTATTTTACATCATTTGAAAAAATAATAGTTTTTCTCTTTTAAATCTTTAACGGCCAACAAAATTCTGAATTCTTGAGAATAATTGATAAACATCAACACAGACATAACCATTCTACAAGAAGAAGAAATGAAATAAGACTTAATTATTTTTATAAACAATAATTATTAGCCTGAAACACTCATCCAAATTTAAAAAACCTTTCCGAGCAAAGATAAATGTCGCCGACAGGACTCGAACCTGCACCCTTCTGATTGCCGGTCAGATGCTCTACCATTGAGCTACGTCGGCTTATCGCAAACCCACCAAGTTAATCAATATATACTAGTGTTTTTATATAGTGACCGGCAATCAGAAGGGTGCAGGTTCGAGTCCTGTCGGCGACATTTATCTTTGCTCGGAAAGGTTTTGTTCAATTTGGATGAGTGTTTCAGGCTAATAATTATTGTTTATAAAAATAATTGTTACCCTTTACGCTATGCACAAAAATCTTGTCTTAAGTTTTTAAGAACTTTAGTTTATTAATTAATAAATAAGACTTCCCTTTCGAAAGAAAACTCGCAAAACTCATTACTATATAGAGCCATGAAGATCTTCCAAGAAATTTCGGTAATTATAAAAGAAGAGGAAAATGTTTTGAAACTTAAGTGACGAAATACGTAAAATACTATTTTTAATGTCGTAATTTGTAAAGTTTGATTTGTAATTCTTAATTGTATATTCTGACATAAATTGTAAAAATGTGTGTAGATATTATGTTCATATTGGAATACATGTAACTAATGTACATGTGTTCAATTTTAAGTTAAATTCATTTGTTTAAAAAATGCTTTAACTGTCCTACTAGGAGAATTTCCGTTTTAGGACAGTCAAAGTTGGATGTAGATTATTATCCGCGAAGCTGGGCGTACTGTACAGAGCCCGCAGATACTTTAACAGTACACAACTGCTGACCCTGTACAAATCGCAAGTGCGCCCCACTGTAGAATTCGGCAGGCACCTCTGGCCGGGAGCCCCAAAATATTTGAAAAAACCCTTGACTCTGTGCAGAAAAGGGCGGTCCGTTTGATAGATTCGCCTATCTTAACAGACGGATTATAATTTTTGGAGCACAGACGTCAGGTGGGAATCCTGTCCGTGTTCTACCAGTATTTCAATGGAAGATGCTCTGAGGAACTAGTGTCATTGATCCCTTCGCCACCGGTGCACAGTCGGAAAACACGCCAAATGCGCGCACAACATTTGTACACGGTTGACATTTGTCACCGAGAACGGTTCGCTTTTACGACTCGTTCTTGTATTGAACAGCTCGGCTGTAGAACGATTTGCCGGCCTCTTCGTTTCCTCTCTCCTGCAATATGGATCTCTTCAAAACCCAGGTTCACTCCTTCCTATCCTCTAAAAGACCCTCCATACAACACCCCCAAAGATGGCATAGGCCGTGTGAAGAAACTGTAAAAAATAGAGTAGGTGCCAAAATGTGTTTCATTGATGCAATTAAATACCATGATGGTATTTAATACAAAAAGAAAAAAAAAACTGAATTAAAATAAAATAAAATGTGAATACAAAAGAAACAATAAAAAGGTAAGTTTAAAGATTATGGATTCATATTAAATATTAAGTAATGTCACAAAATATTATTAATAACTTAAAACATAAAGACAAAGCGGTTAAACTTTTTTTATTTTTATATTATGAATTCACTCTGTTGTTGTAGTGCTAGTTTCGGAAAGACAAGTCCTGGGTTCGATTCTTGCACCCATTTTTGTGTGTTTTTCTGTTTCACATTTCATTTGGGATTTGATCATATTATCTTCAATGATTTAAAAAAAATATTATTTATTTATCTTAATCTCTATAAAACAGTTGTGTCCTAATATATTACAGAGATTAAAATACATTACAATAAATGAGAAATTGTAAAAGATATACATAGACAAATATTAGGAATAACAAATAGTATTAGTATGTAAACATTTGTATATTAATGATGTAAACAATGCTGAAGACGATAATCTGCATCTAACACGCAAGAGTGAAGGGTTGATAGGTAAAGTATATAAAGTCATGGGGGTAGTTTAATTACTATATTGTGACATGGGTCAAAAGATAGCCGCAAAACTGTCTGTAAGTGATATTGAAAATGTCAACAGTCAATGCAGCATCTCGCTCTGCTGATTGGCGTGTTCTGGTAAAGAAAAGTTCTCGCTTTTGAAGCATAAAATAGTGAATGGTATCTCCTGTTGTGTACGAGTATACAGATCTATGTTTTGTCTGTGGTCATTTCCGTAGGACCACTTCCTATTCGAATGTCAACCTGTGACTGTCAATAAATAACCTCTCCAACAAACATAATGTTTTATTCGACATAACAAACATTAAATCTCCCACGAGTATACTTGTTGGGTACGTGTAAGTTTACCTCTTTGAACATAGGTGGATTACATTTGGTTGCAGAGATCAACTTAAAAAAATATTTTTCGGCGTGAAGGCGTTGAAATCATGCATTCCTGAATAACAAGGATGGATAAAGGAATGCATAATACTATATTCTCTCATATGAAGGTTACAATGAGGTTCATAAGATTCAATGAGTTATTCCAATAAATTGTATACTATTATTAACAACAACGACAAAAGTTCTTCAGCTCAATTTACCAAAATTAAATTTTCTTCTTGTATCAATTTAAATTTACTGAAATTTATAAAATGTCTGCTTCAAATCCAAACTTTTGAAAAATAACAAATAATCAATACGTCTGAACGAGGCTTTATGCATGGACCGAGATAATATTTGAATAAATTTAAGTGATTAAAAAATAAGCTCATTTATGTTTTAAAGAAGTGTATGAATAATTGACGGCGTTGAAACTTGATCGTCATTTAGGTCATCCATAAAAAGTGCACTACGACAATCGGCATAAATAACAAAGCGACGAATAAATAATAAATAATTTATGAAATGTCACCCGCATTTGAACGATATCAATTATTCGCCCCCGCAGTCGGAGCCCACAGAGATGACAATCAATACATCACTCCAGGAATGAAAATGCTAAAAAGTACAAAACAAAAAAATATATACGGCTTTGTAATGTGTTGCAGGTGGCCAAAAGAGGAACTATTTACGCCATATTTTTTTGTTATTCCGCTGTTAAATTATGTTGTGGTTCTTAAGATAAAGGATAAAATAACGTTACACCTTCGAAAAGTGAAACACATAACTTTATTTTAAAAGTTTTATCATTCATGGACCTTGAAATACTACAAAAAGCGCCGATGACACTTGGACAAATTGTCACAGGCAAATTGTCAGTCTTACTGTCAATACTATGTTGTACCTTTGTAGAAAACCAACAAGGAATAAGGAACTCCAGCCCAATTTTATTTTTTTAAATCAACAATGACGTTCAGAATTAAATTCGAGTACATTTGTTTTTTTTTCTAATGTTATTTTTCATAGTTAAAATAATGTTCAAAGTTTCAATTTTTCAAAGCCCTTCAAAACGCTCCAAATCCGCTCAAAACGGTCGGTTTTGATCAGTTTTGAGGTTAGAATGTCAAATGTCAAAACAAGGATGAGCATTACCGCACATGAATTTATATTATATTTATAGTAAACCATAACTAAACATAAGTAATTAAATTATGTATTTTTAGAAAGTATAACTCTGTGAATAATAATAGTATTGAGCATTAATATTTTCACAATATCCGTATTGAAAATTGGTTTTCTCATGAATACTGTAATTTTTGGTCAATAATAGTTTATTTTTATTTTTATGTTGAACAACAATTATAGAGCTTAAAGTCACCCACATTAAGTTAAATTTTTTTCTAAAACCAGAAAAACACATGCAAAATACAAAACAAAATCTAAAAGTAAAAATGTCCATACTAATCCAAAAACAGAACGCACACGTGTCGTTAGATGTTCCAAATGCAATGGTACCAACATAACAAGGTGTTTTGATGAGATGATTATTTTTTTACATTTAAATATATAAATTCATAACGTATAATTTATATATAATAAAAGTTATATATTCAGAATCGGCGTTTGCTGATCTATATGAATATATATTATTAAAGTCATTATATATTTACTGGAGTTCCTTATTATGTCGCTAACTGTTAAAAAATAACAATTTAGGAAAATAAATTTCCTTAGAACATGATGTGGAATCATTTTTCCTTTCAAGTAGTTTCAAACATATTGGTGTTGCCATTTAAAACCATTTAAGCGATCGCAGGGCCTTCCATTTTGTTTACTTCATTTAGGAATATTGTAAAAACGTTCCTGTCCGCACAGAATAGTGTGTCGTTCCGTAGGTACCTTACTATGATGATTCTGTTTTAATGATAAACTATTCGACGAAGTGAATAGGCCAGACGGCCATTAGTTGTTTAAATTTGGAAGGGAACTTTTATTCAAAAGGAATTCCGCGTTTTGAAGGCCACTCGTACCTATCAATTGGCAGTTAATAATTGCTTGTCTGGATTGTGTCTACATTCCTAACTTCGTGGATCTTGAATGAAAAATTACATTCCTGAATTCGCTCTGCTTTTCTTTTTCATGGCGAGGACGTTCACCTACCCGTGAAATACTACGCGACTATTTTAATTAATGGAAAGATGAACATTTCAAAAAATACTGTTCACGTAATTCGTTATTTTTACGGTCAAATTTGTAAATAAATTATATTTAGATGTTTACTGTAATTCCCTAAAGAGACTGAGAGCACTAAAGTTAGTTATGTAGTTACTATCCGTCTTTGTGCAAATTCTTTTAAAGTTTTGCTTTGTTAAAACCCCTCCTGGCGGTTTGCTGTCAACTGATTTGACATGAATAATAATAATAATAATAATCGGATGATTTGTAAAGCGCCGTTTTTGTGAAAAATCACCTCAAGGGCGCTGTCAAGATGCTCTATCTAATTATTCAAATATCTATGTACTCGTAAATATAATAAACACAGAGTTCATATTTTAGGTGTTCCTCATATAGCAATACATTTATGCATTGGATAAAATAATTAAAATATGTAAGTAACCAGCTGATGTTACCCGGTCTTGCTCGGGTACAATAATTGATTTGACAGCGAAAGTAACTATCTCCAAATAATGAAACATTCATTTGAATATTTTATTTCATTCCAAACGTTTATTTTTTCAAAATATATCTAAATCATAAAGTTCTTAAGTAGGTACCTACTTGTGTTTTCCATTTTGAAAATATTCTACCCAAAAAAACTTATTCTTTTGAATATGGAATCTGTGGCTAACCAGAGTGTTATCTATGGGCTAACCTAAATAAAAGATTGCGGGTTCAATGTTTTTCACACTAATTTTAAAACGTTATAGCAATAGTTTTAAATATTGGATTTCATTCAAACTGCTTTCTAAGCCTTCCTGGCACTAATAAAAACAAAGTGTGCTATTCAAACCGGTTCAGTGATTTTCGAGAACATCAACGATAAACAAACAAACTTACATTGATTTTTATATACATGTAGATTATCGAACACAACAAAAAAAAAGTTTTTTTAAACGTATACGTATGGCTTCGTGCCTTGATACGGTGCGGTAGTGAGTGAGAAGGGTACGGGGTTTCGCTCACCGTGCCACCATGCGCGGATCGGTACTAGCCGGCGGTCTACCGGTAGTAATGAATGTATCGTGCGTTTTATGCGTGGCCGATGTCTTTTCCTCGTTTTCAGAATGTATACACATTTTACTTATGTACATATGTACTTCTATTAAATGATTTACATAGGAAATAAATTTAAAAAGTAAGGCAAAGGTTAAACCAATACTACGGTTCATTGACTTATTTTCTAAGAGTTGAATTAATTTTTCAAAGCACCATCGCATATGACAGAAATAAAGTTGCGAGCTGAAAATACTTGTATTGACATAACTGCCCAAATTGCATGACACTTGGACTCATCGATTGAGAGTTGGAGGTGCTTAATACAATCAGACATGGAAATAGAAGTAAATGGAGCGGTTCGATGGGTTTGTCCATTTGGGAAGTACGTTTACGAGAGATGGAAAGACTGATAGGGATATTGAAAGGAGGGTGAATGCAGGAAACTCCATTAACGGAGGACTGGAGGCGGTTAGCGCTAGCAAAAAAATGTCTAAAGAAGCGAAGCTAGCAGTCCACAATGGAGTGCTGATACCAACCCTGATGTATGGCATTGAGGCATGGAACCGGAAGAGGAAGGATGAAAGTCGATTGAATGCTGTAGGTATGAGATCTCTGAGACGAATGTGTAGTAAAACCATGTATCGCATGAAAAATTTAAAGATTCGTAACGAATGCAAGGCTGATGTATGCGTAATGAGTAAGATTAAGAAAGAGACGCTTAGATGGTTTGGGCTTGTAGAGCGAATGAACGAAGAAAGGAGTGAATGAGAATATGAATGGAAGAAGAAGCCGGGGACGCTCGAGGAAGATATGGCACGATCAAGTATATCAAATACTCGACTCGGACCATATCAGAAGTCGGAATAACAGAAGAATGAATGCGAATTCTGTCCATCATCACCTTCAATCCCAACGCCCAAACCTTTTATTCCTCTCCGAAACGCAGATAGCTGAGCCTCCAGACGCCTCCTATCTGGACTGCCCGGGCGTCACCCTCGTAGGCAAGTTCAGACCAAAAGGAGGTGTTTGTTTGTATAGCCGAGCCTACGTCAACTGTGTGCGACTGTTGAGTCTGGAAAATTCCAGATTTGACGTAATGTGGGTGCGCGTCAGTCTTGCCAGTACGGTAAGATTTTATGCGTGTTTGTACCGCTCACCAAACCTCAGCGAATCAGACTCATCCGAGCTATTTAAACATTTGAGCAAAACTATTGATGACCTCTTACCCCGCTACCCTTCGGCCGAGTTTGTTGTTCTGGGGGACTTCAATGTTCATAATGAACCGTGGTTGAAGTTCTCATGTTCAACAAACTCGGCTGGCCGACAGGCGGAATTCTTTGCCCTTTGCCATGGGTTGGAGCAACTGGTTCAGGAGCCTACGAGGGTTTCCTGATGTCCAGACTCACCGCTCCAATCTGTTAGACCTATTTTTAACCACCGAGCCACGTGGTTATGGGATTGATGTCGCAGCGCCTTTAGGATCGTCCGACCATTGCCTGGTGACGACATCAATCCCTATTAACTTCAGACCCCCAATTGAGAGGCTGAAGAGAAAAATGTGGCACTATAGGTCAGCAGATTGGTTCGGTCTGCGGGCGCATTTTAATGCTTTCCCATGGTCAGCTGTCTGTTTTCAGACTTCGAATCCGTCCAGATGTGCCCAGGAAATTGGTGAAGTCATCACATCTGCGATGGATGGCTTCATTCAATCAACCATTAAAGAAACTGGCGTAGGTTCAAAGCCGTGGTTCAGTCGACAATGCTCCGAAGCAGTTCAACGAAAAAACGCGGCTTACCGAGCCTACAACACATCTCGAACGTCAGAAAACAGATCAGCATATAACAAATTGGCAAAGGACAGTAAGAGAATCATCAATAGGTCAAAATTTGAGCACGACCTACAGATCAGTAAAAAGCTAGCTGCCTGCCCGCATGGCAGCAGGGCGTTCTGGTCGCTAGCGGGCTCCATAGGTCCCAATTTCTGCAAATCCAGTCTGCCGCCTCTTACCAGACCTGACGGTTCACTAGCAAACACTGCTACCGAAAAGGCCAACCTTTTAGGGAAAATGTTTGCAGAAAACTCGGCCCTCGACGACCGGGGTGCCATCCCGCCGTCGGTTCCTCCCTGCGGCTTCTATATGAAAAAGCTGAGGATACGGCATCGGGATGTACTCCTTGTCTTACGGGGGCTCGATGTTAATAAAGCTAGTGGGCCTGACGGAATACCTGCCCTAGTATTGCAGAGGTGTGCTGCAGAAATCGCTCCAGTTTTAACAAAGCTCTTTAAAATGTCCCAGAAATGTGGCTCTGTGCCCTCTGGTTGGAAAAAAGCGGTCATTCATCCCATACCTAAAAAAGGTGACCGCTCCAACCCGGCCAACTAACGACCCATAGCGATCACATCAGTTCTGTCCAAGGTGATGGAACGTGTGATCAACGACAAACTTCTTACATACCTCGAGAAGAACAAAATCATTAACGACCGCCAGTATGGATTCCGGCGGAACCGCTCGTGCGGTGATCTTCTCGCGTATGTGACGCATGTTTGGGGACGGTGCCTGGAACGTCATGGTGAGATTCAAACGGTCTCACTGGACATTTCTAAGGCCTTTGACCGGGTTTGGCACCAAGGACTTGTCAACAAACTGCCTTCTTACGGACTTCCCGTTTCCTTGTGTACGTGGATTGCCGACTTTTTGAGGGAGAGATCGATTCAAACGGTTGCTGATGGTTTCATCTCTTCCTTGCATTCAATAAATGCTGGCGTCCCACAAGGATCGGTTCTGTCTCCAACATTGTTTTTGTTGCACATCAATGACCTCTTGACATGTGCACCAATCCACTGTTACGAGGATGACAGTACGGTCCATGATAGCTTTTTGTTTGACAAGCCCCCAAAGGGCACGCAAACTCCTACGGCTCGGAGGGATTTGAAGCAGAGAATGGACGATTACCTCGAGAGGGTCTCCTCTTGTAAAGAATAACCTCGTCGAATTTAATGTTTCCTCAAAGACCCAATCATAAGCCCGATTACGTCTAAAAAGTGATCGAAATGACACCAGTTCCTTTAATGGAAGCCACCTCCTAACAAGCCCTCCATTGATATGCTTGGTGTAACCTTAAGTGACCAGCTCAGGTATGGGGGCTCCATCGAAGCCAGAGTAAAGTTGGCCTCTCAGAAGCTGGGCGTATTGTACAGAGCCTGCAGATACTTTAATAGTACACAACTGCTGACACTGTAGAAATTGGCAGCAACCTCTGGTCGGGAGTCCAAAATATCTGAAAAAAACCCTTGACTCTGTGCAGAAACGGGCGGTCCGTTTGATAGATTCGCCTATCTTAACAAACGGGTTGCAATCTTTGGAGCACAGACGTCAGGTGGGAATTCTGTCCTTGTTCTACCGGTATTTTAATGGAAGATGCCTCGAGGAACTAGCGTCATTGATCCCTTCGCCACCGGTGCATAGTCGAGAAACACGCCAAACGCGCGCCCAACATTTACACACGGTTGACATTTGTCACATGTGACCGGGTCGCTTCTACGACTCGTTCTTGTGTACAACAGCTCGGCTGTGAAACGATCTGCCGGCCCTCCTGTGTTTCCTCCATCCTATAACATGGGTCTCTTCAAGACCCAAGTTCACTCCTTCCTATCCTCTAAAAGATCCTCCACACAGCATCCCCAAAGATGATATAGGCCTTGAGGGAAATTGTTTCCTCCTTGGTCTCCTGTGTGGAGCTACTGTAAAAAAAAAAAAAAGAATGAATTGCCAATATCGAGTTATTTGGCGGTCCGTCCTCTCTGCCAACCCCTGCGGAGAAACGGCGTGATGGTTAGTTAGTTAGTTACCTTTTATTAGGAGGTCGAACTCAACGCTTACAACGTTTTCTGTATTGTTTGTGCCTCGGAATTAGATTTTTGTATAATACTGATTTACGGAAGAAAACTAATTGGAAGTTATAATATTGTAATCTATCATCGAGTGTCTTATATTTCGTTGTTTATACTCGAATCTTATTTTTCTCGCCCAAGTGTCCAAAGGCGTTTAGGACAACCTTTGCTCTTTCTTCAAGGTAGGATGAAGGACTTAAAAAGATTATTGCCACATGGACATTAGGACCAGGCACATCGCGAATGCTGGCATATTTTTATTACAGCGTAATAATGTAATAATGCACTGAACATCGCGTCGTGTTGTCATGACACTTATGTCCCACTGGGAACCAAAATTACGTTGACCACTCCGTCACGGCATGTGGACATTACTCCAAACTCTTTATATATCATTTCTTTTTAATAACTCATTAAGCTTATTATAAACCTCATTGTAATGTATTTTTAATGATTGAAGACAATATTAACAATTCCCTAAATGAAACATGAAACCGAAGAGACACAGAAAAGAAAAAGATAACGGTAGCAGCTTCAATGAGTTATTCCACAAAATGAATATTAATCCTAGAAAAAAGTCAACGGACGTCCCATATAAATAAAAATCGGAAAGGTACCTATATCCGAGACACTATCTAAAAAAAATACAAATAATTCGGGTAGAATCTTGTAGTCATGATAAAAAGGTAGCAGCCGAAAATTTATTGAAGGTGATGTTAACAGTTCTTAGAAATCAATGTTTGATACCGATAAAGATCCCGGATAGACCATGAGGTCCTGGGTTCGAGTCCCAGCTGCTACCGTTATCTTTCTTTTTTATTTTTCAATGATTAAAAATCTTTTATGTCCCTTTTATAATTTGCCATATAATATAAGATTTGAATTAAACTATATTTCGTCCAGTAATGTTTTCCTTCGGTAGCATTTTTCATACTCAAATTGAAGGAATTTTTTTCACGCTTCAGCCGACTTATAAACTTTTTAGTTTGTTTCACTAACTGGTGTTATTTCAAGTTTTACCGGCTTTTATGCGATTCGTTTTTGTATTTTCACATATGCTGTATCTGTATACATAATAAAATTTTATCATTAAGGTAGTGCAGCAATTAAAAATGTTGATAAAAAAAAAGATAATTGCTTCCTTATTAAATAAAGAATAATATTTAGTATATTTGTGGCATGTTCCAGAATGGTGGATACTTTCAGTGTCGCCCTGGTGAAAGACCACCATTCAGTATCGAAATGTTCCTTCAAATGACTTTAGCCATGTTTGGTGACCAGATCTGAATAGCCAGGTACTTTCACACCTTCCTTTTTTTTCATATCCTTTCCCTTCCCATAACCTTCAGCCTCACAAAATACCCCAATTGGAGATGCCATAGTCTCATTGGCTCCAAACGGTTGGGAGTAGTTAGGATTCTTGTGCGATTCACAAAAAAATAAAAACAAATCATGCAAAGTTCAATGCTCTAAAAAGCAAAAAACAATATTTTTTGAAGTAGCAAAAACTGTCTGGATTACTATTTTCAGTTGGCAACTATTTCCATCATGAGCTATGAAACTTTTAACTGTCCATGTAAATATTAAAGACAGTGATTATTTATGTCGTTTTTCTCTCTTTTAAAATTGCACATTTTTCAGCGTTTTTCCAATAAAAATATACAACTAAAAAAAAAAAAATACCGGTACTAAAAACTGGTACTAAAATGGGCAAACACTAAAATTTGACCATCTATTTTTTGTTAGTTTTTTTTCCAACAACCAACTGGTTCACGCGAACCGGTTTGTTGTGACAGCAATGTTATCGGATACTTAAAAACTACTTTTATTCTTTTAACTTAAACTGTCATTAATATTAAACAAAGGACGTAAATCCACATTTTAAATAATAGCGGTAGATATGAAACAAATGTGGCAGTGTCTTTTTGTTTTAATGCGCAACAAATTAATATTTGGCTTTGATGGAAATAGGCATCAGAGTTATTATCGCATGTAGGTTTATGGTTTCTGAAATGTTTTGGTTTTCGCTGTTTTTCAATTTAAAACATTCCCGCAAGACGAAAGCTGATGTTTGGTCTGTGGAGAGGTTTGTTTGAATCACTTGCAGATGTCATCGGTGATATCACGCGATGACACAATGCATCCAAGGGAATCTCGATGACCGAATGCATCCATATTGCGATGCATTGTCGCCGCTGTACATTGCACCACAAAGGGCGATAATTGATTCATCCTTGGGTAATCGGGATTGCTATTATTGTGGTGGCGCCAAGAGCTAACAGGTAGGGACTTATGTATGTCAATATAAATGTGTAGTTGTATTTTTGCTTTCATCTTTCATTTAGGTTATGTTAATATTATTTTCTTTAATGATTAAATATTACAATGAGGTTTTTAAATCTCACTTTACAGTCACATTAATAATATATTTGATAACTACCTATATTATTTTTTAATTATTAATTCTTTTTATTGAGATTTAAAAACATCATTGTAATATCTAATCATTGAAGAAAATAATATTAACATAACCTAAATGAAAGATGAAACCGGACAGAATGACAGAAACTAAAAATATTTCAGTCGCATCTGGGACTCGAACCGGA
>JAHDVE020009198.1:0-66995 GCA_022606495.2 Halesus radiatus | reverse complement strand
CTAACCCAACCTAACCCAACCTAACCCAACCTAACCCAACCTAACCTAACCTAACCCAACCTAACCCAACCTAACCCAACCTAACCCAACCTAACCCAACCTAACCCAACCTAACCCAACCTAACCCAACCTAACCCAACCTAACCCTACCCAACCCAACCTAACGTAACCTACCCTACCCTACCCTAACCTAACCTAACCTAACCTAACTTAACCTAACCTACCCTAACCTAACCTAACCTAACCTAACCTAACCTAACCTACCCTAACCTAACTTAACCTAACCTACCCTAACCTAACCTAACCTAACCACCCAACCCAACCTAACCCAACCTAACCCAACCTAACCCAACCTAACCCAACCTAACCCAACCTAACCCAACCTAACCTAACCTAACCTAACCTAACCTAACCTAACCTAACCTAACCTAACCTAACCTAACCTAACCTAACCTAACCAAACCTAACCTAACCTAACCTAACCTAACCTAACCTAACCTAACCTAACCTAACCTAACCTAACCTAACCTAACCTAACCTAACCTAACCTAACCTAACCTAACCCAACCTAACCTAACCTAACCTAACCTAACTCCAATCCCAACCCAACCTAACCCAACCCAACCTAACCCAACCTAACCTAACCCAACCTAACCCAACCCAACCTAACCTAACCTAACCTAACCTAACCTAACCTAACCTAACCTAACCTAACCTAACCTTAAAAATTATGTCAAGCTTTCCAGCCTAATAAATCTTAAATTACTTATATAAAAAAAAAGACATTTTATGCGGTAAACACCAAAGTGCACACAGGATTTATTCTATACAATAATGTTTTTATAATCTTTTCTGATTTATGTTCTTCAAATGTTATTATTGGGTATTTAACTATTTTATTATTATTATTATTAAAAAAACGAAAATATTATTATTTAAACTAACACTTATGTTACAATCAAATCCATGTCCATGTCCATATCCATCAATATTATGTGTCCTGTGTAGTTATAGGCATAGTTTTTATCGATAGAGTTCAAACGGAGGGCTCTTACGTTGCCTATTTTGATCAAAAACAGTACCTTATCTTTCATTACCTTTACTGGTTGTTAAACAAGTTTTCTGTAAAAGATTATTCTATTCTTTATTCAAATGATACAAAGTAAATAATAACCCCATATCTTCGTTGCACTTCAAATAAGGTCAATGGTACTATACAATTGGATACGATTGTACCACCCCAGCCAGATGCACTCCTGTCCCGGTTGCGACCGGCACACCAGGAGGCATTGCATCTTTCGTTTCCTCGCATGTTCTTAGTTCTTCTGGACATTTATTCCTTTTTGGCTCTTATAGTATTCTCTTAATTAGTTATTTTTGTCTATTTTTCTATCTTATTTCCCAATAATTCTCCTTTTTCCCTCTTCTTGCCCTCATTATGGATTGATTAATTAAAATTAAATTATACTGCGTTTTGTGCTGTTTTTGATAAAGCTTGTGGAATGTGTATCCAAAGAACAATTAATCACTGCAAGTGTTCAAATTTACGCATTTAACTGTGAAGAAGATATGTCGGCATTCACTAATAATTATCTCACTCCATTGAAACAATTCAAAATTACCTTATTACTTCTAATTATTTGTTTTAATAATGATACTTTTATTTAAAACATCAGTATTGTTGTTGAACTAAAATAATTTCCTTACAAAACTCACCTAAAAACGCTATTTTGACAAAGGGTTAATGAAGTTTTTTTTATATTTTGCTGATTTCCCTGAAAAAAAAAATCCCAACGAAATTGTTAAAACTATAGGTTAAATGTGTTATTATTTGTAATATTTGTTTCGAATACAAGATTTAGAGAAAAAAAACTGTTTAAAATTTTTCACTGATAAATCAGTACATAAATGTAGTATGAAAATAGTTTTTTTTTGAAAAAATTCCCAATTCAAATTTCTCAAAAATTCTTTTCTTTATCAATTTATCGTCCCTGAAACAACCCTCCGATCGACAATAAATCTGAACTATCAAAATCACCTATGTGCCGAAAAAAGCCTTCATACATAAGCTGTTTTGTATCTACAAAGCACATACAAAACAGCTTATGTGACGCTCTGTTACATACGATGAATTCGGATCAACGATTTAGGATACCAGCACATAGTATTTATTTAATATGGCTTTAATAACGTCTGTGTACGCTATTTTCACATACTATATATTGTAGACAATATATACAAAAATACACGTTGTACCAATACCAATAACTTGTTTTAGCTAAAACTGTCACATAGGTTATTCTATATATCGCAAGCGGGACAACCCAAAGAAATGATAAACATTACTGCTCACCTTTGCAATGAAATAATTGTACGTGCAATAACTTAGATAGTTATGTGCCATGATAGTATTATGCCACGTGTTATTCTTTACTTGAATACGCTTAACAATTCATCTTTAGGATGGGGCGGTTGTGCTTAATAATTTTGGACCCCCTGACAAAAGCGCAGAGATTCCTAATAAGAGTCATTTTTAAAAACCCTTCAGGTACCCCAGTGATGAATTATTCAAAGACATGCAAGTTGTTGATGTCAGACAATTTTATATCTGAAAAATTGTATCACACACATATAAACAACGTCACCACTACCCATCTATCGACCACTATCACGACACCAGATACTCAAGAAGTTAGCCAATAATTACAAGAAAAACCATGACATCCCTTGCTCAAAGACAATTTTCATACTTATGACCAAAATTGTTCAACATCATACCCGATACATGGAAAATCAAATATACAAACTTCCTACGTAAAGTGATCAATGTATGGCTTCTCGATTTAGGGAGTGCCAAAAGCGAACATCTGCTCATTAATAGATATATACAATTTTAATAAAACCTTTATATGTAATTCATTATTACTATACACTATATTTAAAAAAAAATGCATATCATACTATAAACTTTTATACTTTAAATTTTTATACTTTATACTTAAACTTTTACACCTCATATGTAATTCATTAATACTCTACACTAAATCAAAAGAAGCACAAAATCCATATTTTACGTACTCGTTTCCCATTTATTAGATTCATGAGAACCATTTGTACTCGTTGCAATAAAGTGCATCAGTATAGCGTTGCAAGATAAGTTTCCACTAATATACTCAAACTAATTTAATATAACAAAATTTTCAGAAACACTCACCTTACCAGACCTAAAGCAAGCAATTTTTTATTCCTAAAAGGAGCTAAATATAATGGTAATAAAATAAATAAAGTAATATGTATAACATGCATAATTCCATACACTTTCAATTTAAAAGCACAATTAAAAATAATCCTGCCAAAAAGGTATGTAACTAAACCCACAAAAACTGATTTAGAAAAACCCATTAGTAAGAGATGTACTTTTTGTTTACTGGCTATGTGTTGTCATTTTTCGGGTTTTTATTTACAATGTTTCAAATTGAACATGTTAGTTCTTTTCTTCTTTAATTACCTACATATTATTTGTATTACTTTAACTATTAAAATAAATTATATGTTGTGTCTCACGTACACAACAGTTGCTTACAACTTAACGCTTAACACCGGATGCAAATTTCGAATTTATTTGTTAAGGGGAATGGCTGCGCGGCCTGTTTTATACAAAACTTAATTTTGGATTTTAGGCCAAAATACTCACCTAAACCTATTGATTTTTTTTTTCAAAAAGTATAGAAAATATCTACCATAGTACGCATCAAGTAAATATCTAGTACGTATCGTAGTAAATATTTAGTACTGTTGTAAATATCTAGTAAGTATCAAGTAAATATCTAGTACGTGTCAAGTAAATATCTTGTACGTATCGTAATAAATATCTAGTACTATAGTAAATATCCAGTACTATCGTAAATATCTGGTACGTGTCAAGTAATTATCTAATACGTATCGTAGTAAATATCTAGTACTATAGTAAATATCTAGTACGGTTTAGATTTTTTTTTCCATTACGAAATATAGGCCATTAAAGGAATTAATTTTTCGCGATATTAGAGGCACCTTTAACAATTATTTGGGGGCTAATGGTGTTAAAATAAATTTACCCGATCTGCTTTGAAAATATAATGAAATATAATATTTTTTTATGTTAAAATAACCATTATGGTGGAGTTTAAATTAAATTAAAAACGACCAATTAACTTTCTAACCCAAATTTTCCGTACATAATTTAAAATATCGACCCGAAAAAACATTTTTTTTATATTTTTATTTAAAAAAATAACAGCAAACCCGCAAATAATTTTTGGAGTTGTCTGTAAAATTATGAATTTTTTTTTTTCATGACATATTCTTCATAATTTAATACAAAAATAAATAAAATACTTATCCGATCCAGATATTTACTAAACCTTTAATTTAAAAAATACATTATTCAGTTAGAATGGGTATTTTGACCCTCAATTCAAAATTAAGTTATGTATGAAAAACAGGCAGCGCATATATCGTAAGTGCTGTGGCACTGGATATGACAGAAAATTTGAATAGTGCCTAATTTAAAAATATGCTTTTATTAAAAACGCTACCTACATAACCAATGTGAAATGCCTTTGAGGCGATGTATGGAATCACTATACGGGGCAGTAATATAAACTTGACCATATGTAGTTATTATGTTCTACGTACTTTACATTTAAATACGATCCTAATAGATTTCTTCGAAACAATGTAGTAAAATTGAGGTTAATGTAAATCGAAGTCTCATTCGGTACGTCATTTAGGCCGTAGCCTGTAAACTCGCGTAGCCTAAACAGAATATTATCTTTATTCAAACTGATGAAATAATTGTGTCCTCACTTGAATTGAAGTCTCGCGAGTTGTTTCACTGCGCTCGTCCCTAGTCTAAAGGGGTGGGTATAAGTTGCGCCCTTAGTCGTGGTGTGGCAGTTGCCGCGAATAGACGCCGTCCGAACGGCGCCGAATGCACCCGAACGGTTTGGAAGATCTCGATTGGTAAATCGCAGCCTCCGAGAGTCGCTCTCAGATGGCGTTGGAGTTTCACGTCAACCGCGATTGTTAATTTTTCAAATTTTTTTCCCCGATCGATTATCTTTTGAGCTGAAAGGGCTCTAATGAAATTCGGTCATCGCGAAGTTTAATAAATGCTCTAGGAGATAGATAAATAATTTTATTTCCACGCGCGTATCGAGAATCATTGCATAATAGTTCTACAGAAACTATGAACAACTTCGCCGAGTGATCCTTTATAAATGCAATAATTACAGTGATTCTAATGTAAAAGAAAATCAATGTTTTTTTATAAATTGATCGAATAAACATGAAAAATAAATAATTTACTAATTTTAAAAAACTTGTTTTGCGTAAAATGTTTGAAAAACGTGTGCAAAAATAATAATAATATTATCTTTTTTTGTGCAGATAGATTGATATATTTTAAGGACGTGGCGGTACTTGTCCTTTGGGAGGTCGGGAGAAGGAAAAGGGGAAGGAAAGAAGGAAGACAGCCAGCCGAGCGAGGAATGAAATAGAAAGTAGACCAGCGCTATGTGCGACGAGAAACGGGGTCAGCTGCGGAGCTCGCAGGGGCCGCGCGGGGCGCCCGAGGACCCCAGCGCCGTTACGTAACAACCAACATGGTCCACATGCTCATCATGTTTAACGTGCTCAACGTGCTCGTGCTCAACACCTCGCTTTATCCATCTGGACGGACAAAAACTAAAATAATTCGCTGATGAAGATTTCACCAGTTATTAATCTTATGACACAGACTACAAAATCTTTAAAAAGTATGAATAAATAAATACGTATTATTAAATCTTCATCGTCAGCCCGCTAATCTATCTATTGATATAAGATACGTGAATTTAATATTGTTTATTACGTGTCAAAGCGAAATAAATTCAATTCGTACTGATATGTCATATAATTATTACTATATCTATATATAATTACATGAAAATAAAATCTAACATAGTGGTATGTGTAACTTTTAGTGTAAATATTATTTTTGTAATTATTACTGCCAATAAGAGGTCGTCACGAATAAAGCTAAATTCTAAATGATGTACATAAACCTTAGTACTAAGTCCTATAATATAAAACTTGCTACAATTTATAAAACACGGTTCGTAAAGTAGGTTGACGATAAATAATTAACAGATTCGTATTAATCTATGTAATGTAATAACAGAATGTGAATTGGTATTTAAATAATAATAACTGTTTTCGCCGAAAGCAAGTGCAAACATTAGGGTATCTTACTAAACTTCATTAAATCAAGGAAAAGATTAACGCTGGTAAAGGAACAAATCAACCGCCAGAACTCAAGAGATTCGATATATTCGAGTGGTTTATGAACGAGGTCAACAGCGGTGGTAAAACGTGGCGTTAAAAAAGTTCCTTGAACTTTTAAACATGGAATCACCCAGCTTCGCGCCCATTAAATATTCCGTCCGGTCCCGTTTCCGGCTAAAAAACAATGATCATTCTTTCAGTATATTCGCCATGGCGCTCAGAGCCTGGCTAGTGTGTGCAATCGTGGTCCAAACGGTAGTGGCTGGCAATCCTGACGCCAAGAGGCTGTACGACGATCTCCTCAGCAATTACAACAAGCTGGTGCGGCCGGTGGTGAACGTCACAGATGTGCTGAGAGTTTGCATTAAACTTAAGCTCTCCCAACTTATCGATGTGGTAAGAGCAACAAACAACTTATTTACTTCTCCTGTACATTAAATAGTGTGTGACGTTGCTTGATTAATTTATTTAGTAATTATCTCATGGAAAAAAAACCCGTTCGAATGGCGAGCAAGACTGTCAATATGCTATAAGCCGTGTTTGAGTAGATGTTGCCTCACGTTGCTAAGGAAGTACCCACATCTAAGGATAAAGTAAGACCTGTAATGGAGCACCATCGAGATTATCCCATGTCCTACACTGATCCTTGCTTTGTGACACATGAAACACAAACTTATTGGTTAACTGAAATATGCAGAAGTCTCTTTATTGATTACTTTTTTTTAATTACTAGCCCATTCCCTCAAAGAACAACAGATTAGTGACGGCTTAGGCTTAATTCATTTACCCAGGTTACTTATTCATTTTAAAGTCGTATCTATATATTTATCACCTGGATGGGTAATTCACATTTCTCATTAATGTGTGCTTTGTACACGACCGTGATGATAACTGCACCATGGCATCTTTCAAATCTTTTTAAGTATTGATAATTGTCAATTTAAATCATTCGCTACAAACAAAAATCCTTTTGCGTGTCCTCATAGTATCAACAATATTCCTCTCATCCTTATGTCTCTTATCAAAGATCTAGGTATCTTATTCGATGAAAAACTAACATTATCCCACACATCAAACTGGTAACAAATAAGGCTATGAAATATTTGGGCTTTATTTTAACAATTTGAAGGCTCTCTCCTTTAATATTATCTTCACTGCCCTTAGTAAGAAGTGAATAAGAATACAATATAGTTTGGTTCTCGTACTATGAAGCGCATTTATTAAAAAATGAGGGATTCAACAAAATGTTTTTTTAGGTTCATCAATTCCAAACTGTGCATACTCATTAAATAATTATATTTTTTAAATTTAATGGAAATACCTGATTTAACCAACTTATCTTTATTATTTACTTATTAATATTTACTATCATTTACTTATTAATATTTACTATCATTTACTTATTAATATTTACTACTCTTTATTCATGTATTATTATTTACTTATTAGTATTTACTGATCATTATTACATTGTAAAGCCGCTCATCTCAACACAAGCCTGTCCTAGGGAGATGAGTGTCTAATGTTTTTGTTGTCATATTTAAATTTGATGAAATTAAATAAATAAATAAATAAAATATCTCGCAGAAGCGACCATAAGCCACGAGCGACCAGGTACTTTTATACAAATTAGTTAATGACTCAATGGATGCACCTGACTTAACAAAGTTGATAACGTTCCAGGTATCAAATCGTAACACGAGACTCCCAGATCTGTTGTATATTAATTCGTCTAAAACTAACTATTTCATTTATTTCCCAGTAAAAAGGTTCCATGGCTTAAGGCTTCGAAACGAATTCAATTCTGATGATATTTTCATTTATTCCATAATTTATAAATAAGTTATAAATTTCCAAACTTTTGTATCGTATATACAGAATAATAACCAATCTAGTGATTTTGTTTCTGTTTATGTAATTTTGATTTATTTATTTTTTCTCCTCCTTTGCAAACTACTTACGTAATGACTAATACTCTGTAACTCTCTTTGCATATTAGATTTTACCCACTATCTTAGTTTTACCCATTATCTTAGTTTCTACGTTTTAAATATTTTCTTCTAATTTAAAAATACGATTATGTAATTGTTTATGCAATAGCTCTATGGGTGTATAATAAATAAATAAACTAGCAGAGCCGGTTTTATTATTATATTTTGATGACATATTTTTCATGCCCTCAAGGAGCTTACAACTAGCAACTAGTAATAACCGAAAGTCTTAATGTATGTTCAAAGAAAGCGCAGGGTCAAACAATAAGCTGTAGTTTTCCATCTGACCTGAATGGTTTATGAAGGTAAGACATCGGATTGTACGTCTAAAATGGGACTAACTAGATTATTTGAAAGTGAAATATTTTGAAAACATACAATAACATTGTCATACATAATATTAATTTAACCTTAAATCAAATCTAAAGCTTTATTTTTATAGGAATAACTCATGGAAGCTTATAAACTGCATTGTACCATAATATTTAATTATTGAATGAGATATTTAAAAATCTCAAATGAAAAATAAGACAGAAAAGACACAGAAAATAAAAAGAATATGGTAACATCTGGGATTAAAACTCAGAATTTATCGGTCTATCCGCGAGCAGTGCTCTACCAACTGAGCTAGTACCACCTTACAAAAATGTGTCAAATAATTGAAGATGGCATTTATAGTTATTAAATTCAACTATCGATAAAAATGACGGATAGCAATAAGCTGGCATTAGCTTAGTAGGTAGAATCGATAGATCCTAGGTTCATACCTCAGATGCAACCATTGACTTTTTGTTTTTTGTCTCTTTTCTATTTCACATTTCATTTGAGATTTTTGTATGTTATCCTCAATGATCAAAGAGCTTTTAAATAACACAGCAATTCACCAAACACGAATACATATACATAAATCAAATTACATATTTTAAGTAAAAACACTCAATAGCTTTGTTACTGGGAAAAAAACATTACTAATGTGCTCGTATAAATAAATAATATACTTATTTTTATAAACAATAATTATTAGCCTGAAACACTCATCCAAATTGAAAAAACCTTCCGAGAAAAGATAAATGTCGCCGACAGGACTCGAACCTGCACCCTTCTGATTGCCGGTCAGATGCTCTACCGTTGAGCTACGTCGGCTTATCGCAAACCCGCCAAGTTAATCAATATATACTAGTGTTTCATTCAATAATTACTGTTTTTATTATATTTCACCTGTAAACAACCAACTTTATTAGTATGAGAAAGGCTTGTAACGGCTAAATTCCTCAATAGATGGCGTCGAGACAAATTATTATAGCGCAAGGGGCTATGCACAAAAGTCTTGTCTTAAAAACTTTAGTTTATCAATTAATAAAATAATATACTAGTCAAATTGATCACACGTATAAAACCGGAAGCCATAGCAGATGTGATTTGACAATCCCAATAGGTGCAACCAAAATGTGCTAAAAAACACACACCTGTCTTGGACCAAAAATATACTTTAAAATCTCCCCCGAGGTGAGGAACTGCGAATTATCACCCATCAGATAAAAAAATACTGATTTGCTTATTGACACGGGAAGAAAGGATTACGAGAACCATTTAAAAAATATTTCTCAATTTTAAATTTTTTTTAACTCACATAAAGTACAATTTCTGAACCCCACGGAATATTAATTTTTTTTAAATTAAAAAAACAACACTTTTTAATTCAATATTTCATACCCACTACTCATATACGTAATTCCTTGGAACCGGCAATATTTATTTTCCAAGTGGCATGTCGATAAATGAAAGTTCTTATTTTCACACCCATTGGCGGGTACTGATTTTCTGTAACTATGTGTTTTACGATTAATGCATTGATGGTTTTTAAAACCACATAATATGTCCATACTTAATAAACGTAATTATTATGTCCTACTAGTTTCATTGCCATAGTTAAATAATCGATTGAGGACCTTCCATTGTTTTCAATATTTATCATTCATCAAATTGGGCACAGATTTGGATTGTAGAATAAATTGAGTTTATTTACAACCACTCCGTGAGCTTCAACTGCCGAAATACGAAATAAGTGCTGCACGCAATCAAGTTCTAGTGGATATTAATCTTTTATCAAATTTATTAAATATTGATTTATAAAAACATTAAATTTGAATGCGGTAAACTTTCCGCACCTTTCTCACTTCCTTTACAGTATCATAATATTGTAAGCACCTTAAAAACAGACATATTTCGTGAATGCGGACACTTTCTACATAATTTCATAAGGGTGTTTTAAAAGTCTCCCTTTTCCTTCCTGGCCGAGTCAAGTTTTAAATTCCGCATTGTATTTCATCTTTAAGATGCTAAAAATCCTTTGTCAGAACTTCAATTTCATTATAATTGACGAAGTTTGCCTTCATCTCGATAGCTTTGAAAATTTAAGAAAAGTTTTTTAACCTCTCAAGGGACTCTTTGCTTACTTAAAACAAAAGAAAATTATACTCAGTAGTTTTGGAAAGAATATATTACTAAAATTTTGAGGGGTATGATTTCAGATTTTCAAGTATGTATTAGTTTAGGCTATTGCGCTATGTTGAGCTTCCTCCCCCTCCTGGAGGCCAACGTTTCAGACAGCCTTGCATTATGCAAAGTGAAAAATCTCACGAATCCTTTTTACGATATCGTCGTATTGTGCATTGTGGCAAATTAAGTTTTTTAGAATATGACCGTAAAACATTTCAATAATTATGCCTGAGCTGTACAAAATAAAATAAAACATGTATTTTGGTGATGTTTGCGTTAACCGAAACATGCGCCCGGTGTTAAGCGGGAATTTCAACATTTTCGCCAACTGTACATGAAGTGCGTGATTTTGTTCGAATTTCCTTAAGAAGAAGGAGGAAGCGCAACACCGCTTAATACAACAAAAATCATTTGACATATTCATATTTAGAACAAAATAGTATTTTCCTTAATCTATCGCAACTATATGTATAATTTAATAATATCGATTTTACGAAAACGAATATCTGCCAAAAATGTATTTATTTCCTCTGAAACACTTAGTAGTCCCTTTTTTATTGTGTTCAAGTTTAATTAGCAGAATTACGTTTTATTTAAAGTTTACAAAAATTTAAAAATAACTCTTTTTGTGTTTAATTCGTAGAAATCCATTTAATTATTTAAAAAATTTATTAAAATCAAATTTAATAATGCTGTTATTAAGTTTTGCATGTATTTTAGTTTTTTTATTATTGTGACAGCTGTTTTGGCATTCGAGGCCATTTTCAAACTGTAGTTATGCCATATTGCGACCACTTACTTATAGGATTTTATATACTCTCACCCAATTTTAATTTGGACGGTGTTTAAAACGATTTATTACCGTTATAACCGATTTATTTAGAATATAATAAAATTCTTACATATATAGGTAAGAGGTACTTACATATATAATGTGTTTTCCCGAGAGTAAATGAAAATATTTTCTTACTTGATTTATAATTATGTAAATTCTATTGACTTATTTAAATGTGTTATATTGTTTTCGTCGTGTGAACTTTCCGAGTAGTGAAGAATAGATGATTTTCCTTACTTTATTAATTAATATTAATTTCAAATTGTTCAAGCAAATTGAATCTAAGATCCTTTTTTTCTACTTTATTTCTACTTTATTGACATCTCTAAAGAATGTAATTCGTTCCCCACCTCTGAAAATATTCACGTGAAGATCAATTCTAGCCCATGATACAAATTAGTCAAATTATGCAGCTGAAAAACAAACTCCTTAATTCCAAATAAAAATTAATTTGGAAACACCAATCTCAATGATCTTTAGTCAAATTTAAAACAATAGTTTAGTATAACCCTTAAGTAGGGAAAAATAACCGTCAATTTACTCAAAACATAATAAGAGCATTGGTAATAAAATTGAAAACATTCTGAGTTTTATCGTGAGTACCTACATAGAAATAATATAAATAGATCGTCTGTAAGTGGCTTCTCAACAGTTTTATAATGCCTTTGGAAGGCGAAACAGCTGTCACGCGTAATAATAATAATTACCAAGCAGAACTTTTTTTTACAAATAAACCGATTTAAAATTGAATTATTGTCTTTTTTAATAACTTATTGAAGCTTATAAATCTCATTATAATATATATTCTAATCCTTGAAGATAATATTAAAAATTCTTAGATTGAAACATGAAACCGAAGATGCAATATACGATTTGACAAAAAAACATGTACATATCTATAGATAACAAAAAACAATGTCTACCCATATTCTTAGATTTAAGAAAGCTTTCGATACCGTAAATCACATTTTACTCATACCAAAAATAGGTCGTTTATGTTTCAAAAAAGAGACACTAAAAATTCTTCCCAACTACCTTAAAGATAGAAAAAAAACAAAAATTGTTAATATTTTAGTTCTGAATCACAGATAAAAAATCGTATACTGCAGAGAACTCCACTTGGACCGATTCTGTTTTTAATCGATATAAATGATTTATGTAAAAAAATTGTTCCTTACGCAGATGACACAGCAATACTAGTAAATGGAATTTCTTGGCTAGAAATATTCTCCGAGGCAACGGAATGTCTCACATTTATCTCAACATGACTAAAATGTAACAAACTCTACTAAAAATCAAGTAAAACTTTTTATTTAACCTTTTATAAAAACGTAAAAACAAACCTGCCAATAACCTAAAAATCAAAATACACAATGCTAATTGCAATCAAGTAACATGCTCACCGTGCAATGAACTCATTCTAGTTGAAAATATAAATTATTTGGGTTATCTATTGACACAAATCTAAATTGCCGAACTCATATCAATAAAACCATTACAAAATTAAGATACCTTAAATATATTTTCTATAGACTTAAGGAAGTTCTCAATAGTGACAAGTTGAAAATGATTTACTTTTCCCTAATCTAATCATCCGTCATTTACGATATAATAGGATGGGGAGCATTTATTAAACCTCTACAAATTATTCAAAAACTTATACCAAAACATTTTCAACTGACGTATTATATAAAGAGTCTAAGTTATTCAATATCCGTAAACTATTTATTTTACATAACTAGAAATACTAGTGTCTTTAAAAATAAAAATAAATTCGAAAATAATGATAACCGTATTAGTATAAGGGCTAATAGCGTGTTTTATTCTACTAAATCGTACATTAAATAAATGCTAATACACAGCTATTTTATTGGTCCTCGTACATTCACTCTTTTAATAAAAGAAATTCAAACGACTAATAAATTATCTTTCTACGTAAAAGAAGTAAAATTATTGCTAAATGATCTGGATGTTGAAACATTACTTTTATAAAATATTTGTTATTGCTTTTTGCTTACTTTAACTGTAACTTCAACAGTTACTAATTATAAACAATAAATTCAACTGACTTATAACTATAACACTAAAATTTCCATAATATTAAACAAAAAAACTCTGTTTCCTTACATTATAATTCTGAAATTAACATAAAATATTGTACTTTCTTGCCGTTACAATACTTAAAATAATTCATTTTCTGGTACTCTTATTTAATTAATTACTTATATTATTCACACACAGATTATGTTGGTTTCCATTTCTTACTATTTTAATTTCAGCAATGCATGTAAAATGGATATAATTTATGTTGTACTCTATGTGCAAAACTGTGAGAAATAATTGAAGATGACTTTAAAAGTTCGTAAGAAATCGAAGAATGGTACCGATAATGTCGGGAGGTGGCCGTAGGTCAGTGAATTAGAGCGCATGGTCACGGATAGACCGTGAAGTCTGGGTTCGAGTCCCAGCTGCCGTTATCTTTTTCTTTTCTTTGTCTTTTGGGTTTCATTTTGCATTCTAAGGGTTGTTCAAATTATCATCAGTGATAAAAAAGAATGGTAATAATTATTAACATTTTTAAAAATATTTTTTTTATTTTAAAATTGTATTCTCAGGTTGGGTCTGCTCAAAGTGATGGTTAAAACGTTAGTTTTATGTCTGCCACCATATGATAAAGAATGTACATATATATTCGATTAAGTGGAATGGTAATAATATACAATCTATAATTTACACTGTAAGAGAGACAAGGCCCTGTATTTTCATTGGTACACTCAGGGCTAGAACCGAAAGGTAGTAAGCCAAAGGCACACCGGTTTCCACTTAAACCCACGTGGAAGGCACTACTAGTTTGAAATCGTAATTCTATGCCTCAAGTAGCTTGCATTCCAAAAATAATCTAGCGAATTGAAACTCGCGGTTTGTTTTTGTATTTTTTAAATGTACTCGTACCACCACACAGCAACTACTAATTACCGCAAGTCTTAACGTATGCACATCAAAGAATGCGCAAGGTCGGACAACAAAGCGGTTTCTCGTAATCTGACCTGAATGGTTGGCAAATGTAAGTTATCGGATTGGACACCTAAATTATGACTAACTGGACTATTTTAAGGAAAATATTTTAAAAACACACATTAACATTGTGTCATTTTTAATATTAATTTAGTGATTTCCGTTGTCGTTTTTAATCAAACATGAAGAATTATTTATAACGCACCTGATTTATTTCAAATCATATTCCAATAAGTGAGATAAGCCACGACTAATTTACCTAACATCGTATCCATTGTGTCAGTGTACTAACTTACATCTACAGATCTAGTTACCAAACATGGCCAAAGTCATTTCAAACAACGACAACGTCCCTCTCCGATATGATATATTAAAGTTTAGTATAAGTACATGAGTATTTGGAACGTGAAATTGACACTATTATTAAAAAAAATTATAACAGAAGAAAAATATGTTTTCATGATAAACTATTTGTGTGAATGACCAAATGATTTTCATTTCACTTTTATTTGCGGTTTTAAATGTAGCCACCAAAAAGGAACAAGATCGAATATGGTTATAAATAACACGTCTTTCAATAATATCTTAGCACTTTGTGTTACTCTGAGAGTCCACACAACATTATCCCTTTGAATATCGGTATGAACAGTAGTAACAGATTTACACAGATAAGGCCAAATTTGCTAAACTAATACCTTTCTTTGTAGACACATTGTTGCTTATTATTTAATTATATCCTGTCTTAATAAAATCTTTTCCCTTGACCAGAACAAATCTGCAGACCCAGATAATATCCCGCCAATATTTCTCAAACAATGCGCATCTGCAATATCAGGTCCACTCACCATATTATCCCTTGTTCTCGACTCATTATATCCGTCAACACCAAAAGTAATTGATTAAAAACAACAGAGATTCGTCCGTGGAAGGTCAACTGCTACTAACGTATTACTTTACCAAAACTATATTACGGAATATTTTACGAATAAAAAACAAGTTGACGGTATCTATATAGATTTTTCAAAAGCTTTCGATAAAGTATCCCGTAAATTATTACTTAGTAAACTGTATGCACTAGGACTGAGAGGCATCATGCTGGAGTTATTTATCTAACAGAATCTTGTTCGTCAAAATTAAGTATTTCAATTCTAAGGTATTTTTAATATTTCTATTTTTGTGTTTTATTATATCATTACTAAGGTATTTAATGCAACTAGTGGTCTGCCGCAAGGAAGTCATCTCGGTCCCATTCTATTTCTTATATCCATAAATGACAATTGTTTCGACGATGTATAACTTTTGCTCTTTGCCAATGATATCAAATTATACAAAGAAATATACAATATTAAAGACCGCCTAATCTTACAGTTAAACATCGACAAATTACACAACTGGTGTATCGCCAACAACTTATTTCTCAACGGTAATAAATGTAATACACTAACATTTTGTGGAATCAATACCCAACATTTAACTATACTACAAACAGCAAAATCTTGGAAATAGTCAACGAAATTAGGAATCTCGGAGTTTTGTTCGACACACAATCATTTAAAAAAATCACATACTACAAATAAATAACAAAAGTTTATAATCAGAACTATCAAATACCTTCACGCTTTTTATTTTTTTTAATTTTTACGTTTTACTAACTTCAAACTAGGTATACCAATTCAGCACAAACTATACATTCTTACTAAATACACTAAAAATGTTTACCCTAGAAAACAGAAAAAAAGAACTAACTAATCTTTTTTTATTTAAAATTACTTACTCCGTATTAGACTGTTGTGAACTACTGCACCAAATCAACTTCAAAGTACCTCATCGACCCATTCGGCAAAGTGTGTTATTCTGCAACAATAATTCCGGGACTAAGTATCGAATACATGCACCCATTTCTCGCCTACATGCACTTGGAAACGAATTCACCTCTAGTATAGACATATTTAATGTACGTTTTCCCATATTTAAAAGAAAACCGAATGCTATGTTTATGTTGCAACGACTATTTGGAGCACCGAATAGGAGCTATTGTATATATTTAAAAAAAAAATTATCTGTTTATTTGTCTACAATCCAAATACCCGTTCCTCTTTTTTTTCGTTTTCTGTGTCATACACTATTTTATGTATTATGTAATTTTATACTATGTATTATATACGTTGTTATGTCGTCCGAAATATGTAATGCGCTTGTATATTATATATCATTTACATATACTAGTATGTACTATTTTAATTTTAACTATTTTGCATTATGTGCAACTAAAAAACTATATTTAAAAACAATCCGGAGTTTATTGATCCGGACCTCCGTAATCTTAGTCTCGAGATATTATCAAATGTTTTGAGCCCTGCTAAAGAAGATTTTGCAAAGAAATAGTGCTTGCGTGTACGTTACATACAATGAAACGCCCATTGAGAACCCCCCTCACGCTAACCTACGCCGACAAAATCATTTCCCATCCATCCACCAGTTTTGTATTATTACTAATGCTTTCAAATATGTTTCGTTTTCAATTTCCGCAAGGGCCAGAAACGGCAAATCGCCTTATAGTTGTCAGTTTTAGTCGAATAGTGCAGTATGGGTGCGGGTACAGCGACACGGGCAGTTTATTACTTGATGGCTAAACTAACCTGCAAGGTACTTGAGGTGACCCATAATAGATGTAGGTTCAATTATTAGTCGGAAAACCGTGCACCGTGTGCCGTCCAAGTTTCTCATTTTAATGCTTTTTTAAATATGAATACCTACCGCACAAGAGTCTCAACTGTTCCCCACCGTCTGGGATTAGTGGGACTATGGCATCCTCAATTAAGTTATATTGTGAGATTGAGGTTTTTTTTATAAGTTTAATTATAATTAATTGTATAATAAATATTTATTGAACATTTTTTAATTTTTTTTGTTCCCTACTTGCTAGGCTAGCTTGGGCCCTGTAGTAGCAAGTAGTCCATTTCTATATATAGATGTAAAACAATCTACATTATAACATAAGGTATTTAAAGATGCACGTTATCAAAAATATATCATAAAATTATTAATAATAATTATTCTCATTACAGTCCAATACAAAAACAACACGGATAAAGTTAAACAACGCAGGAATAAATCATTTTAAATAAATTTTTCGAATAGACTAAGAGTATTGGGGAGGGGGTGAAGATGGGGGAGGGAATGGAGAAGTAGTACCTAGCTATTCAGATCTGATCACCGAACATGGCCTAAAGCCATTTCAAGCAGCGTTCCAATTCTGAGCGGTGGTCTTTCACCAGGGCGATACTAATAGTATCTTTCACATTACATTCAAATTTAATCTGATATATGAACCCGATTTAGTTATAATATGTTGCATTGCCGAAGAAAATATATATTTTTTTTAAATGTTTTGGAAAAATCAAAATATAAACAAGTTCTCATTTGGATGCTTCCTGACTATCGAGCTCCATTTGCAGTAGGTAGAATACACAATGCGGGAAGTTATTTCCCTAAGTAAAAGATTAACCTAGAATACCGCACAAGTCCCGGGATGGCCACGGTATACATTAATTATGCACTCGTTTCCAGATGTAAGATCCCGCCCTGAAAACATCTCTTGATATCATTGTGTAAAGCCGAAAGTGTGTATTAAATTCCTCAATTCTCGCTGCTTTAGCGCTAGCGAATTCATAATTACTTCTAGATAAGTTTTTATGACTCGTGATTTAAATTTTGTTTTAGTGGTTTGGATATTTTAGAAAATTTATCTTATTTCCCACTGTGACATTCCAATAACATAATTAATTTACAATAATTTCTTCAGATAAACAATAATTTTCCATGGATATAAAATAGCAGAGAAACATGCTTTCATGACAAAATATTCTCCCCGAATTGGGCTTCAATAACTATGAGGTTTACCGTATAGATAGTGAAAATGTTATTGGCGTCGGAAAAATAATAACATTGAACGAATGGCGGTATTAGTGAAATTCAAGCTAAACAAAAAACGGAAGTGTGTACTCGTATATGTACAACCCAGATCAGATTTTGTATGGGGATTTTTATCTCCCAAATGTAAACTGGATACGTCCCACTGAGTCAACAATGGCCAATTACTGATACAATCCACTTTCATAATTAAAAATAATTACATATCAAACATTAATAAATTGAATATCAGGGAATCAGCTAAACCAATAGTATCCATCGCCTGTAATAATCCCCTTTACGGGTGATAATTTATTTGCTTCCCATTGACCTCCTCACCCCTCAGCCTTCCATTCGTACACTTAACTACAAGGAAGCCTTAATTTAATAATTGTTTTGTGTTTAATTGGTAGGACTCCATTAAAAAAAAAATTATTGTAAATTAAATTTAATAATGTTATTATTGAGTTCTGCAAAGTATTTTAGTTTTTTATTTATTTTATTATTGTGACGGTTGTTTCTTCTTTCAATGCCATTTTCATATGTTTTTTAGTGTGTAGGTCTGTAGTTTTCAATTTCACTGTGTTGACCACCTTTATATATGATGCTACATTTGATATCTTCTTGTATAATTACCTCCGTTAAAATCATATTAACGAACAATATTAACATAATATTAATATTAACGAACAATACTAGGTCATTAAATGTTGAAATTTTTTTTAAGATAATTCATTATTTTTTTTGTATTTACGGCAATTTACCCTTTTTCAAACTTCTGACAACCTTTTCGATATCACAAAGTTTTGCTTGTGTAAACTTGTATTCATTCATTAGTTGAACTACACATATTAACTTGTAATCATTCATTATATGAACTACATTCCCATATAGTCGTCTAATGGAGAGAAAGGGTGTAAAGCAAAAAAAAAATTTTTATGAATCAGAGTTATTTAAATTAATTTCAGCACTGGCTCGAGGAAGGATTATAATATACATTGAACAGATATTTATAATACGAATGTATCAAGAATGAGTATTGTTATTGTTTCAAACAAATATTTCAATCAACCTTCAATCTTCCTTTATTTTATATGTATTGATACATAAAACACTGCTCAATCCAAAACCTTTTGCCGAAAACGCTTCGACCGAAATTCGACAATACTCATTCCCATTGTTGATTTTTACCTTAAACATTCTTACAAAATACACTAGAATGCATCCATCTTCTGAAAAGAGAGATGAGTACTATAATAGTTGAAACATCTAATCCCCTTTTCCTTAAGTTGTTAACGTAACAAACATAAACACAAAAATTGGGTATTCATGGAAAGGTAGGTGTCCCATGGGATACCCTAAAAAGATTAAATGCCACTCAAACATTTTTACACCGTGTTCCGGTCAAAAAATTTCCACTCCGTATTTTGAATAAATGCGCATCCTGTAAATATTACATTATGATAATAATTAAAACTGTAATAACATTAGCCGACCAGGATAAGGTACCGAAAATTCTATCTCTAAACTGACGAAAATCATCTCCAATAATATCGATGGAGGAATTAAATGCATCGCGATCTTCCTGGATTTAGCTAAAGCTTTTGACACACTCTCGCATAAAATTCTTTTGAAAAAACTACAGATAATCGGTACACAGGGGCAACTATTTAAATAGCTGGGCAGTTACATAGAAAGCAGAAGCCAGAGAGTGAATATCAATGATACTCTAAGCGATCCAGCCAATATTTTATTTGGTGTACCACAAGGAAGTACTTTAGGGCCGATTTTGTTCAATATTTACATCAATGACCTATGTAACAGTAACCTTGCGGATCACATCATTACCTTTGCTGATGATACAGTCTTGATTTTTGAAGGCAAAATCTGGAACGAAGTTCATAGTAAAGCAGAAATTGGTATAAATAAGGTTATGCAATGGTTAGACAATAACCTTCTTACTCTCAATAAGGATAAAACCAAATTCATACGTTTCAGTGCAACGCAAGCGGGACAACACAAAGAAATGCTAAACATTACTGCTCACCTTTGCAATGAAATAAATACTTGTATTTGCAATAACTTGGGATGCGTGGATAGTTTAAAATATTTAGGAATCATTATTGATAAATTCCTAAGATGGGAAGAACACGTCAAATCAACTGCCACAAAAGTCAGAAAACTCACTCACCTTTTCATGACTATTAGAAATGTTCTATATGTAAAAGATCTAAAATCAATATATTATGACATGTGTAATTCTTTACTCGAATATGCATCCTTGGGATGGGGCGGTTGTGCTAAAACAATTTTGGACCCCCTGGAAAAAGCGCAGATATCCCTAATGAGAGTCATCCTTAAAAAACCCTTTAGGTACCCCAGTGATGAATTATTCAAAGAAATGCAAGTTCTTGCTGTCAGACAATTGTATATCTGAATAATTGTTTTACACACACATAAACAACGTCACCACTACCCATCCATCGACCACTATTATGACACCAGACACTCAAGAAGTAATCCAATATTTTCAACAAAAACCATGACATTCCTTGCTCAAAGACAATTTTCATACTTAGGACCAAAATTGTTCAACATAATACCCGATACATGGAAAATGAAAAGTACAAACGTCCTGCGTAAACTGATAAATGTGTGGCTTCTAGATTTAGGAAGGGTCAAAAGTGAACATATGCTCATTAATAGATATGTACAATTTTAATAAAACATTCATATGTAATTCATTACTACTATACACTAAATTTAAAAAAAAATGCATATCATACTTTAATATTTTATACTTTAAACTTTTATACCCTATACTTTAAACTTTTACATCTCATTTGTAATTCATTATTACTCTACACTAAATTTAAAAAAAATGCATATCATACTTTAATCTTTCATTCTTTAAACTTTCATACTTTATATTTTAAACTTGTACATCTCAATTGTAAACCATTATTACTCTACACTAATTTAAAAAATACATATCATACTTTAGTCTCTTATGCTCTAAACTTTTATTTTTCATACTTTAAACTTTTACATCTCATTTGTAATTCATTATTTCCCTACAGTAAATTAAAAAATGCATATCATACCTTAAACTTTTATACTTAAAACTTTTATACTTTAAACTTTATACTTTAAACTTTTATATCTCGTATGTAATTCATTATTACTCTACAATTAATTTTTAAAAAAGCAATATACTTTAAAAACAAAAACAAAAACAAAAATACATAATTTTTTTTTTTTTACCACATGGATTCTTTTATATTATTTCATGTATATGTTTTTTTATTTGAGTCCCAACTGCTCCCAACCGTCTGGAGCCAGTGAGACTATGGCATTCCCAATTGGGGAATGTTGTGAGGCTGAAGGTATTGGGGAGGGGAAAGAGAAGGGGAAGGGGAAGAGGGGGGTGGGGAAATACCCGGCTATTCAGATCTGGTCACCAAACACGGCTAAAAGCCATTTCTAGCAACGCTTCAATTCCGAATGATGGTCTTTCACCAGGGTGATACTGAGAGTATCTTCCACTCTCGAACGTGCGCAAATACGCTATATATTATTTTTTAATTAATTAATTGTGAAACAACACAAATTAATTAAATACAATTTACTTGCGCACGTCGGGATTTGAACCCTCGACCTTCGGATTCGCGGTCGAGAGCCTTACCCCTCGAACATGGAAGCCGTATATGTATATTAATATGAACTAAACTTATCAATTTGACTGTCCTGAAACGGGATGTGTTCCTAGTTGGACAGTCAAAGCCTTCTTAAATATTTTTGCAAAATAACATGTGTTTCAAATAAATATTATTATTATTATATGATCAAGATGCCAGAGTTCTTGCCACCGTTAGAACAAAAATATAAGTAGTGAACAATCTGCAGAGAGTAAGTGGAGCAAATCAATATATTACAGCACTTGACAACAAACAGTATCTACATTTGTAATATTGGAATATTTTGTAATGTGCAGATATTTCTTTTAGCTTTCCTTCAGACATATTGATATATATTTTTAAAAATTCGTTGAAGTTTTGAGATGGGATGTGTTTATTTACACGAATGTTGGGCTAATAAAGGAATTATTACAGATTTTTATTAGTATTTTTTCAAAATGATAAAACAAATCGTTTTTTTGCCATTCAAATGGTGTTATTTTTATCATAAGTACTGTGCCATTCGGACCCACAACATTGAAATTGAACGTATTTGAAATTGGTTTTGAAAATACCTATTCATTATCTAATTTCATGCCAGAATTTATTTTTCAAAGACGTTATCTTTGCAGTATAAAGAATCAAAAGCTATTTTTAACTATGTTTCCCTCTTAAAAATAGACTCGACATCAAGTGGAGCTCCACATAATTTTGGATCAGATAACATCACTGTATTAGGACATTGAACTTTGAACAGTGAACATAACGAAAAGTTATTTTTAAATATTACGTGAAAAATGGTATAATAGTATTTACACATAGACAATTGATACATTATTGTACGAAGAAAAGGTAGAACTCTTGAAATAATAAGTTTCTCGTTATCTTGAAGAAATAAAGTGCGTCATAACTTTCCAGAAAGATTTTAACAGGTGAAAATCCACAAACACGTGTCAGAGGACGAATAATTTTGTTTTGTTATGAATATTGAAGTAAACAAAAGTAACTCATGCTGAATCTACAGAGATTTGTTACTAAAGCTTGAGATGGACATCCCCGTTCGTCCTTGTGGCCCACCCTTCCTTCGTTTTGATTTAATTTAGCAATAGAATTCTGTTCACGTCACCGATTTGAGGTGACTCCTCTACTGCTGCTTTAATTTTTTCGGAAACGGAAAATGTGAACGGAAAACTCTACGTAATTTTCCTTTCCATTGGAGGTTTTTCTTCTCCATGGCCAGTGCGTGAGGCCTAGCCCTATGCTAACATCCGAGTGTTTCCGATTTATAGTTTTCACGGAATTTTCTCACGGGGATAGTCAATTTTCCCCAGCTTTTCCAAGTCTAAGCTGTGTTTGATTTTTGTTTCAGACTATTGGAAAAACAAGGCCTTGTTTTGTGGTAACCTCAAATTCTTTGCAGCGTGGACAGACTCTCGCATACCATTGACAGATTTATACTCCTACCTCGCCTATCTTAGACTTTGATATTCGTTTATTTTCTAAACTCTCTATTACTACCCTAGTATGTAATCTACGTTAATTTTCTGTAGGTTCACTAGAATTTTCGTGACTTTGCCCCTAAATTCTCTTTTTTTAACCTATCGTGAATTTTAACGGGATAAACTTCTTCTGGGCTATATTAATTGCAACATTTCGGATCTATTTAATACGACGTGGTTACATTTTCAATTTAGGTATAAATAATTATAATGATCATAGTATTATCGCCTTTCTTCATCGAACTAAGTGTTATTCTACAGGGATTAGTTTCAAAATTCATCATGGTTAAAATACAGTTTTACTTGTTTTGGCGCTATCTCCAGCCTCTCCTAATTTTGGGGAAAAATTGCATGATTTGGTTTTAGTTTTTACAGCTTTTTGTTATGATGAGCAATCGAATACGGTTTGTTTGCAAGCAATTCGGCTCCAGACCAACCCTTAAGTACTTGGATGACCATGTTTCCGGTTGATAACCCTCTCCCCACTGACGTATAGGCTGAACGGCTGGTATACTGAACCTCTTGACCTTAGATCGAGCCATGTTCCGATTCATCCCCTAGACCGTGACAGAAAACGCACCTTCCTTCTTGGGTCCAAGACCCTCCGAATTCCCGTCTTCTAGACCAGCTACATTTAAAAGAGATCAAACCGGTTTCGTCCCCTCGTCAAACAACATTAGATACTTGCAATTTTTGTGAAAACCAGGTCGTGAATCTGATCCCCACACCAAGAGTTCATAAACACTTACGCTTACGTTCTCAGCAATTGTCTCTGTCCAATCGACAGTACATATCATATATATGTAAGCAATACGAGTTTTTTTTTATAATCCACAATTCTTCAGGGTCCTAATCTGAGGCCAGATATTCAGATATAATACATAAGAAAATACATTTAAATGAAAAATACGATACACATAACAAATTACGGTTTTTTTGTTTGGTTGTCAGGTTTATTTAATGAGGCTCTAAATTACCTCAAGTAGTTTAAATTTAACTTTAAATTTGTTTTGTTTGGGGAAAAAGTTGGACTCCAAAAGGTCTAAGATTCGTGAAAGGCCTGAATCTTCAAAAACGTAAATCGAAGATAAGATTAATTTTATGACATAACTCATGAACCTTTTCGTCGACGAATGATTTGGCATCCTTTGAGATTTTTATTATTGTTGGTTTGGATCGTTCCTTTGAACTCATCAGTATGTTCGAAGGAATGTAGAGCGCTCTGGGTGACTTTCCTATAAAAACGGCGCTATAGAAATGGTTAAGTACGCAACTACAAGTACGTAATCAATAAGACATGATAGTTTGTCCTAATGACAATAGTTATTCAATATTATTGTCAATTAATGTCGACAATTGTAAGAGTAAATTTTCTTTGTTAAAATGTACTGAAATTCGATTATATATATATTTATACATTTCGATAAGGGGTGATTTGAGCTGATTTGGAATGTTGACCTAGTTTATGATATAGTCAAGGATGTAGGTCATTGATATACGCGGCTGTTTACTTTTAGTGTCAACGACCCCCATCGGGGTGTGTGACAAATTGGTTGTCTAATATGACCTATATCGAGAAGTTATTTATGGAATTGAACTAGGTTGGCCATATTCATAGAACGTATGTGGATGATGGTTTTAATCGGTTTATTTAAAATGAAAACGACCTTTGAATTAATAAAAATCGTTTGGAATGTTAATAATTAGTAACGTTGATTTTGATTTGAGATGTTAGATAGGGAAAAATATGCATAAATACAATAAATGTGTTTATAGATATATTAAAAATTTCATGAACATGTTTATAAATAAATACCAATAATAAAGTATTGAGAGATACATTAAACATTTTGTATATATATATATATATATTTATACGTAAATAGAATTTATTTCACCACCCGGCCGCTTCCTGGGGTAACTGAAAAACTTAGGTTATGAATTATTGGTTAACTTACCGAATTCGACCGTTCACATAATTCCAAAACGGGTCTACACGTCATGATGAGATCGGGATTTATTGAATTTTCATTCCTAGTCTAGGTATTTCTAACTTTAAAAAATCGTAACCTATATTTATTTTAATTTGATTTATTTTTTCTGTTTAATTTGTCGTTTGGAACAAAATCGACTTTATCAATTCAATTCCAACGGAATTATTTAAATTTAAATATTTTCCGTTATAAATATTTTTGTCTAATAATACTTCTAAACTGATTTAAAAATTTAAGATATTATTGAATTTTAATGGATCGTCATTCTTAGCTAAGTCTACCGAACTCAACTTAAGTTAAGTTAAATCTTTAATTTAGTTTTTTCCTATTTTTCTGTTACTAATTTTTCTCGACTTTAAAAAATTATAAATTTTGGATTAAACCTCTTACAATATAATTAATTAATTATCTTTACAGCCTATTAATAAATTTCGTAAACCGAACACACTTGGTAATATTTTAAGAACTTTAATGTTTTTCAAACGAAATTAAACCTTAAATTTATTACATTTTTATTAAATTTAAGATCGACAACTCTTTAGGATAATTTTTTTTTTATAACTCACTGGAGCAACTTTTTAAGAAAATTTGATTAAGTAGACTATTATTGACTTCAACACAAGACACTTTGGTTAACTGTAAGATCCAAATCAAGATGAAATTTCAAAGTCCAAACTATTGTTAATTACTTATGTTAAATATCCGCGCACGATAATCAAATTTCCCCCAACCTCTCCCTTCGTAATTCACGGCGAACTCTCTTTATTAAATATTAATCACCTTCAATTATGACACTCCAATTTTAAAATAATTGTGGAACGTTAAATTAATTAAACTATTATTAAATTTCAAACCGACAAACTTTTTAATTATTACACTTCAATTTTAGTCTTTATAGAACGTTAGATTAATTATATTAAATTTAAAACCGACATCTTCTTAATTATTAGACTTTAATTTTAGTTTTTATAGAACGTTAAATTAATTTAATTATTATTAAATTTCAAACCGACAACTTTATAATTATTACACACAAGATCTTATGAAAATTTGAGGAAAAGTGTGAGGAACTCAGTTACTTATGATAATCGTCGCGCACAATCAACTTCTTCCCTCTAGTATAATTCCCGGCGAACTTACGAATTGTGTGCAAGTTCGATCTTATATAACCAGTCCAGCAACAAAAGGTAACAACTACTTATCACGTCTACACACCAGTATGTCCTTTAACAACTCGTAAATTCATATCCAAGTAACACTAATTTGGTTTGTATTTTTCATTCACTTGTCAATCTAAACAATCATATTTTTGAGTACCGCCCCATTCAGAACCGCTCTAATGCTACTGATAGAACCGTACTCGGAAGCCATCTCTAAATCCCCTGCTAGGGCGTTTTCCTGGTCTTTGTTCTAAAATGGAAAATTTAGATTCATGGGTTTTTTCCTGAAAATGAAATCTATTGATATTTTCTTTGTCATCCATGACCTTGAATATCTCGCAATTAAAGTAATTCTGTCTCTTTTAAAATTTATTTACAGATGCGTCTTCTAAATTTTCTTTAACTTCCTAAATTTCCTTCGACCTTGGTGGTGGCTTTATCTGCAAAAAATTTTATAACGTATTTTTCGATGGTAACACGTTTTTTCTGATCTAACATTTGAATAATCGCTTAACGCATCTTTTACGTGCAATCCTTAATTAAACCTAATATTGGTGTAAACATATTACAATTCCTATCCTATCTCACCTGTCAGAATTAGTGAATATACCTTTTTATAATGTTGTTTCATAGTGTTGCACTACTTCCTTCTGGCCTAACTGCACTACCCTCTCACATGTACTTTCGCCGTTCATATACTGCCATCCTGAACGATTAATACCACCCTTATCTGATTTTTTTTCACCTTTTATATATCTTTTTAATAACTTTTCGGATGTTTGATTTTCGATTTCCTTAATTCAACACTGGAAAAAGAGTATGTTGACCCTGCTTTTAGGTACCACCCCAGATTTCATATCACTTTCACAAAAAATCGAATGGATTATGACGGATAATAATAGTTACTTTTATAAAAAAAACTCAAAGTTAATTCAAAACCGATTTGTTTTTATGTGTTTTCTTAAAGTAAACATTTCCTATCTTCACGTGTTAATTTAATTGTTTCTAATTACGTCTAATGACCCAAGTTCCATGTTAGTCTCTCCACGTATCCAGACACTTTCGACTCTTATGTAAATAAAGGGTATGGCCAACCCCGAAAGCACGACGAAATGATTGAACTCAAACTATTAATCCGTATATCTCAACATCGCTAATGAATTCCTTCAGTTTAAATATTAAATCGATCGGTATGTTGTTCGTCTATATCCCTTTGTTCTCTGATGCCCAGAATTTTCTCAATCAATATCTTAAATCGCCTATAAACGCTCTAGTTTCGCTTCATTGTGAATATCTACGTTTCTGAAATTATAAAATTGCTTTTCAAATAAGCATTCGTTACGCCTAAATCGACTCTTAGTTTTGCCGAAATTTCCATACTGTATAAACCTTGTATCTCCCTTTTTTCATCTGCGGAAACTATCGATCTTTCAAATATTTTCTCTAATTCATCGTTTTTTCGCATGGACTGCACATGACGTGTTTTTCTGTCAAAAATTTGATTCATACCTACTCTTTCCCTGTCCAAAATCTAACATCACTTTCCAGTTTTTTTATTTGTAACCTATATTGTTGTTTATAATTTATTTTTTCTTTTGTTATCGATGGTTATTGCCCCCCTCAAATCCTGGTCTTAAACCTTGCGTTATGATTATAGTTCATGACCTCATACCCCGCTTGCCCTCTAACTACATTGTTTATTCTATAGGCCGACGAACTTTTAATTCGTGGGACCCTCTTTGTAATAAATTATCTCAATTTTCTTTGTTTATTTAAACACGTTCACTTCATTGGTTGGCCCTCCTAACAACTTTACCCAATCAAGTATGACCAATTATAACGTAAACACCCCCTTTTTTATCTGCCACCTAGTGGGTTTTCTGTGAAACGCGTTCCTGATTCAAACAACACTAACCTGTACTTTTATTCCAATCAAAAGCTTTACAAGTCGGTAGGTGTCGCCCGTCTTCGGTTTTCCAGCATGAAAGTTATAAATTTTTATAATAATATATATATTTATAAATAATACATAAAATATATATATATAATATTTTTATATATATAAATATATATATATAAAAATATTTTCCAGGGTTTAAGGCAAGAAAATGGTGATGGTAAGACCATTACAAGCTACAGATCTGGTTAAACAACTACACAATTGTATCAATGACAATACAACTAAACTATGCAAAGAACAAATAAGTAAATAAGCATTTTGTTTGGAAGTTTTAATTTACCATGTACTTTGTCAATGGTACGGTTGTGTCGAAACTGGTAGCGAATTTATTAATCCAAAAATAGCAAAAGTACATGGTAAATTCAACTTCCAAACAAAATGTCTAGAAATTGCTATATAGTGAATGCCGAAAAAATACAAGAAGAAGTAAATAAGCGATATAGCAGCAAAAATTGCTTATAATTCTGAGAAAAATAGAATACTTGGGGAAATTACGGGAAACAATAAGTAGTATCAAAATTTCAGTTTTGTTTCTCTCTTTGAAAGAGGAGCGGACAACGGAGAAACCAAGGAAGGTTTCAAACAAAAAATAATCCAATTGAAACGGGAGTAATGGGAATACAAAGTAATTGGGTTAAATCTAATTGTTTATTTAAAATTTGGCATATATTATTTTTATTTGATTTTGATATTTCTAATGCTTCTAAGTTATTAAGGCGCAAGCCTATACTATTTTTATGTATTAATTGTACTCTTGTACTGTAAATTTTAAATAAACAATTAGATTTAACCCAAAGTTCGATTTTAAGGATGTTCCCTTTCTTCCCCCCCCCCTCCCCCTACCACTCTATCTACAAAACTACCCCCCCCCCCCTCTGTGATGCTCTGTCCTGTTCTACCTTATCGTGCTGTCTCTTTTCCTCACTTTCTCTGTCTCCATTATGATATCTCTGTATTTTAATTTTAGTTTATATGTGTACATTCCTGAAGAAGGTTGAGTCCGAAAACCGAAACCGGTCGAATGCATAAATATGTATAAAAATAAAGTGGCTTAAAACAAAAACATTTTTTATTTGAATCATAGAGAATTTTTTTATGTTCATTAACAACACCGCGATTAATGAATTTTAAGGCCACCTGATAAATGTACATTTCCGACGGCCGGAGTTCGCGTGCCAACGGCTCAACTCCACCCTGTGCACCGGTTTGGCCTACTTTATTGGTGCGCATTGCGGATGACTATGGCCAGGGGTACGTCACTTGATTCATAAAGCAGGAGTGGGATCTTCATACCGGCTTCTAAAATCACCAAATCAAATATTCAATTCAAAAGACGCAAATATGTGGAAATGTAAAGTCAATAAAATTATGTTATTGCACATTTCATACAACTCATAAAATACACGGTTATAATATCTGTAACAGGTAGCAATCACAAAACATGGACTAAATACTGAACAAAGTGCGTTACAATAGAGAGTGATGCTATTAATTCTGCAGGTCTACGATGATGAGAACGAATCTGGAAACCAAAGAAGAAGCCGGATCACATCAGGGTTGTGTGTAGACCCAGACGTCCCAGACTCACTTCAAATCAATAGATAATAATTTATTGAAAAATTGTCTTGCCAACTTCTATCATCTAACATATTACAGGAACATACCAATCTTAGGATAAATTCTCCAATTCCCCGTAATTGTGCGGAATATAACGCACAATATCGACATTCTTACCAATACACTTTCAAAATATCGAACCGAAGTAATACGTACGATCATAAATTTATGCACGAGTATAAAATGTATCAAGAGCATCTCCTGTCCCGATCCTGTTTTCCTTTTCCTCTCCCTCACTCCTTCTTATTTTGTTTTTTCTAATAAAACATCTGTACTTAACCCTGGTAGCATAAGAAACTTTGTTGGCGTTCCTTTTGTTTAACTTACTTTATATACTCGTAAATCTCTATTAGAAGCTGTTTGTTCTTTACAAATAAATAAATAAACATAACCTTCAGAAAATAAATACAGAGTATTAATAGGTTGGTTCGATGCTGTAGAAAACCCGATTGAACGGTGCGAATGAATTATGAATTCGTTGCTCTGTGTGAGATTGGGTGTTATGGCATAGGTATATAAGTGTGTTCAAAAGAAAAGGTGAATTTCGAATTTTTTCGAAATGTATTTATTTATTCATCAATATCCATTTTCTCCCCTTCAGAGTAATCCCCCTCAAATATGATGCACTTATGCCAGCGCTTCTTCCAATCCTCGAAGTACTTCTGGAATGCGCTTTTCGGTATGGCCATCAGCTCGTTCTTCGATTCTGACTTTATCTCATCAATTGTGGCAAAACGCTTTCCTTTCATTGGTCTCTTCAGTTTTGGGAATAGGAAAAAGTCGAAGGGAGCCAAATCTGGTGAATACGGTGGTTGAGGCATGATTACGGTGTTGTTTTGGCCAAATAATCACGAACAAGCATTGATGTGTGAGCTGGTGCATTATCGTGATGCAAAATCCATGTTTTGTTTTTCTACAATTACGATCGTTTGAGCCGTATTGCTTCGCGCAAACGTTGCATAACTTCCTTGTAGTACAAGTATTTCTTATTAACCGTACGACCTGTTGGCAAGAACTCATGATGCACCACGCTATTGTAATCGAAGAAAACAGTGAGCGAAATCTTCACATTTGATCGAACTTGGCGTGCTTTTTTCGGTCTTGGCTCTTCTGGGAGCTTCCATTGGGATTGGGGCCTTGGTTTCGACATTATAACCTTATACCCACGTTTCATCACCAGTTATGACCCTTTTGAGCAAATCTGGATCGTCGTTGAAGTCATTCAACAAGTCCTGAGCGATACTAATGCGACGTTGCTTTTGCTCAAAATTTAGCAATTTCGGAACAAACTTCGCTGCCACACGTTTCATGCCCAAAACATCCGAGAAAATTGCATGGCATCAGCCGATTGATATGCCAACATCCTCTGCAACTTCCTTAATAGTAATTCGACGATTTTCCAAAACCATTTTCTTCACTGTTTCGATGTTTTCTTCATTTGTTGACGTGGTTGCAACTACAGGACGCTCATCGTCATTAAAATCATCTCGGCCTTCTGTAAAACGCTTGTACCACTTATAAACACCTTTTTGAGATAAAGTAGACTCGCCAAATGCAACAGTCAACATTTTAAGTGCGTTGGGGCACTTTATTCCATTTTTAACGCAAAATTTAATACATATTCTTTGATCCTTTTTTTTCAAAATTAAAAAATCGAAGAACACACAAAAACGTGACTAACCTTTCCAGTTGTCAAAAATAAACCACTAATTCAAAATGGCTGATAATGCTAACATATGATAAACATATGTGTTCCAACATAACAAAAAAAAATCGATAATCAAATGTACACAGCCCGCGAAAATTCAAAATTCACCTTTTCTTTTGAACACACCTCGTATACATAGGCTGTATACTGTTGTATAGTTTTAGTGTATTCATTACAAAGTTCATCTCATTAATCCTTAATGTACACATTCTCCGATTCGATTTGTTCAGCCCAACACCGCTCATTTCTCATTTCCAACCATTCAACATACGTCTTTAAATTCAGTTCATTAGCTTCTCGCCTTGCATCCAATTCTCACTGATTTAACATTTAACACTATAATCATGCACTAATTTGACCGCCTAGCGCGTATTTATGCCCGAACTATTCGAATGCACCTCATTGTGCGCTAGTTATGCGTGAACTGTCTGAATAATGGCTCGGCAATGGTCATCAATATTTGGACTTCGCCGGCGGAGAATACGAGCGTGATTAATGTACCAACACCGCTCCACGAGATTCTACTTCCCAATATGATGCGTATAATATGATGGTCCGTGCGACGATATGGATTACACGGCGTATTCGTTTAGAAATGATTATTGTGACATAAATCTATATACCCATCAATAACTTCATCGTAAAAAATTAATTCACAAAAAGTGTACTTTAATTCAAACCACGGATAAAGATGCTATAATACGATGATAGATATTTTTTTATGGAAGACTACAAAACCCATTTTCTATTAATCCATCTAACGTTTTATAATTTTAGAGGTATGTTCGTCCTTCGATAGAATTTTTTTTGACAAAAGTGTATTATAAAGGCGTTGGAAAATCGTTTTTTTTCAATACCCATAATATTTATTGCTTCCAAGAGATTAATTTGTTTACCATTATTATTTGCATGTGCAATGGATGTACATCTAGGTAATGTATATATTTACAGTTGATTTGAGCGAGAGGAATGGCAAATATTGTCTTACTCTATCGCTGGTCCCAAAGAACAATGTCGGATGTGCAAATGGTATCTAGTTATTAGAGCTGTTTAAAATTTCGTGTTTCTATGTGTTAGAGTTTCACATTTACATTTTTATTATTTTTGAGATAGAGAAATATAGTGTCGTTTTTGATATTTTGCATAAATCCCTATTTATTTAATTGGAAAAACATATAATTGCAACTACTACAGCTCTCATGCAAAGTTACCAATTTACACATTGTTCGTTAGAACCGTCTGTGTGTCCATATATTATTTAGTACCATGAGATCGCTCCATTCTGACGAGTCATCTGGACACGGTACGATTGCAATCAATTTAAATAGAGTTCTTCCACAAACGGAATAATATGCTCATCGACAATACCAATAAAAAAACATTGGACGTTTCAAAGGAGTTCTTGTAGATCCGTTAACTTTCTTACATTTATCTAGTAACACCAACATTTTTAAAAATACCTTGCTACAACAATGTATGGTGAACGGTTGGGTTGATGTTAAGGAAAACAGAAGTTTGAATTACATTACGTGATTCCATTTTTTCATATTTTAGAATGAAATTACATTTCACATACAGTACAGTGCTATAATAGTGAATAAAATAATGTGTGACGTAGATGGACAGTTTATTACTAATTTTATTTGATTCGATCGGCTCGGTGTATTTGCAAACATCCTTTTAATAATTGCCTTATACTAAATGTTGCATCTCGATATTATTGGCTAATGAAATGTGTGGTTTTAGGGCTGCACATAAATCCTACAAATTAATTAATGAAATTTCTATTGCATGATTTTAATCCAAATTAATTTCTTAGTTTTCTTTTCCGACATTCTGTTTTTCTCTATGTTGCCAGGTCTAGCTTTTTAGTGCCCTTAGCTATCGAGGAGGTAGAACCCTTTCCTAGATTACGTGCATTAGTTTCATTCTACTTTACATTCACAAATACAAAAAAACAAGAAATAACATTTATATTTAACAAATTGCCGTACGAATTTAAAAACAATTGTCCTATGATGAAATTCTCACTGATGTTAAAGTGTTGGCTTTTGTAAAGTAACCTTGTGTATTGATGGTAACAAATATGACGGTCTCCTTGGTTGTATAGCTCCTAGATATCTGGTGTTTTTACTGTTACGGTGTTACTATTATATTTAAGTCTATCCTCATTGTAACCAACCTGTACTGCTGTTTTATGTATATATATTTTTTTAAAAATTTTATTTCTTAATTTATTTAATACTTACAGATGCTTTGATATTTCTGATATTTACGTAATAGTTATATTTTTGTAATATTAATGTTTTTATAATTTTGATATTTCTAAAAGTATTGATGTTTTTATAATATTGATATTTTTATAATATTGATACTTTTATAATATTGGTACTTTTATAATTTTGATATTTTTATGATATTGACATTTTTATAATATTATTTAAATCGGTGTTATAAAATTGGACTCTAGTATCTCAATAACAAAACTGAAATGCTTTTACCATTATTTTTTCTCTTTAATTTTTTTTTTTCAACTTATGTACAGCACAAGATGCATGCGCCTAAATATTATAATTTTGCCCTACATTTGTATGATGATTGTAATTTATTGTTGTATTATATTATATTGTTGAAATAAACTCCTGCTGACAAGCTACTTGCAGTGGCTTAGCGGGTATAAGTTCCCACTGTATATAATTAATATTATAAAATAAAAAAAAATTTAAAAAAAAACAACAATCACACATTAGAAACACTAGATCTCAAAGTCAAAAACACATGCAACAAGGAATAACAAACATAATATTTGGCTAAAAAAACTTCTTATACTATGGTACTAAACTCTACAATAAAATCCCATTATCCTTTAAAAATCACAACACCCATAATAAATTTAAAAATTAAATAAAACACTGGATACGTTACATAGGGAGGTCTGAAATAGAAAATATATTAACACCAAATACAGACTAACACCAAAACCACTCAACTGCACTTAAAACACCTCACCTTAGAATTATTTTTATTTTTTTCATCAGCACATCACTTTTATAATGTAATTTAATATTTTGCAAACGAAATCCTTAGCACGGGAAATCCCAGTGAGGATATCATTATTTATTATTTTGTTATAAAAAAAATAAGAGAATAAAACATTATTATTATTCTTCCAACAAAAGAGAATAAAACATTATTATTATTCTTCATATTTATTAGTGTAAATACAATGATGAAGAAATTCCTTTAAAAAAAACTTTTTTTTCTGGTTTGTAAAATTTGATGAAGGTGAAATACGACCCCATCCCTTAAACCTTTCAGACCTGAATTAAGACTGGCAGTGATAAAACAGTACTTTTGGTGTTTGTAGAATTATACAACAAAACACAATCTATTTTTGTTCAGTACTTATACAATACAATATATACAATTGGATAGCAAAAAGGGTGTCTCACTTAAAACGACAAATTATGCACTGAATTAAAAAAAATACAACATTGCACTAATTTTAAAAATAAAAAAAACCATCGTACATGTGTTTAAAAAAATACACTTAAAGGGTTCGAAAATTGAGATTAAACACAAAAGTCAGTAACTAAAATCCAACGAAGAGCCAGTATTAATTGCCAGCAATTGGAAAATTAAAACCACCTTTTTTATTCGTTCTATGGAGGAAAAACTAGGAAAATCAATATTTACTCAAATATATGCACAGTACATACAGTACGAACGGGTTAAAGAAAGTGAATCGGGTGCTTCAATGCGGAATAAATATTAAATACATGTTATTACACAGCGGTATGCGGATTGTGTCAAACGAAATTTCCTTCCTGCTATGTTTTACAAGTTATGTAAATATTTCTCCAAAATCAGCCTTAAACACGCGCAGGCACCCTTCCAGTTCGCTTTCCCCTGACGAAGATGGCAATTGATACTTCCCGAGACCTTTCAATCCAATTTCCCTGGCGGCTGCCGTCTTCGTCAAACATAAAACAAATATTCATCGGTAAAATGTGTGTTCTCTTACCCAAACATATTACTCGGACGACCAAAACACGAGCCATGAGAATCGTAAAACTTGTGAGGATTATTTGTAACGTCCTTGGAAATATTTGACAGCGTCTCTGGACATTTACCAGTTTCTCTGCCAAAGTGCTTCATGGAAACATATAGAAGCCGAAGATAATGGGCTTAATGGTCCTGTGTAAAAATGAACACTTTGTTTGTATTGATACAAACTTTAATACGGTTTGAACTACATTTTTTTTTAAATCAGCGACCTGCACCACATACACAGTGCTAACATTAGGTAGGTACTGAATATTGAAAACCTAAGACTACAGTGTTGAAATTCTTGTTAAAAATTTGGGGTAATATTTCACCCCAATTTCCATTTTCGCCGTAACTAAAAGCCCATAATATGAAAGTATTTTCTAATATAATCATTTATATCAGTAAATACTTTTTTAGCCTTTATTCAGAAATACTTTATCGACATAGCTAATAACTTAATGTTTATTATAAGCACTGAAATTAACTTATAGAGATGTGTTGGCAATGAATACAGCACACAAAGTCTTGCCATAATACTTGGACTCATTCCACATAACAACCTTGCAGTGTCAGCCCTCTCCGCTTACATCTCACACTTTCTCGCAGGGCACGTACATGCAAACATAATGTTGGTCGATTGCCAACACAATAAAGTATATATTCTCTTCCGAAACTAGGACACCTTGTTGTTTATCCTCTGAACTCTAGACCAGTGATTCCCAAATAGGAGCACAGTTAGAAAAGCGTGCAGGTATCTTACAGCTCACTCTGCAACTGGCCATGCTAAAGCTAATCCTTCTAAGTGAGTTACAAACAGTACGGTTATATAATATCAAATGATTTTAAATTACATCGATACGAAGAACTGGCTCGTCGCGTCTTTGGTTCCAAGATTGATGCACTTTAGTATGTGCATGCGGCAGCAGGCTGATGATCGAAAGGACTGACTTGACTTCTCGGCTTAAAACTGAAACATTATTACGTCATTAGAAACACAACACATAGCCGGAGCTCTGGAAATGATTTAATATAAACAAAAAGGTAGTACAAAGCTTGGGAATCGCATATCTGGATTCCCTGCTTTTATCTTTCTTATTTTTAAACTAAGCACACTTCTTGGTTTCCCAAACTTTACTTTGTTGTGTAATGTTGCGCACCGGGTAAATAGTATTGTATAAACAAATATATATATTCATCGCAGTGTGTTACAATAATTCTTTTCCTCGTATCTATCTCCAGGGAGCCAGTTATTAAACATCCCGCGTAACACGTATTATAAATCAAATCGAGATAACATTGAATACTGAAGTACTCATTTGAGGTGACGGAGTAATTTTGTAAACCAATGTTATAATAAACACGTAATAATATATATTCATCGCAGTGTGTTACAATAATTCTTTTCCTCGTATCTATCTCCAGGGAGCCAGTTATTAAACATCCCGCGTAACACGTATTATAAATCAAATCGAGATAACATTGAATACTGAAGTACTAATTTGAGATGACGGAGTAATTTTGTAAACCAATGTTATAATAAACACGTAATAATATATTCATCGCTTTGCTTTTTTCGTTTGAATATTGAATATTTTTTCTCTTACAGGGAGTTTTCATTCATAAAATAATCGTTTTTTAATACAAGGCAATGTTTGGAAAAGTTATATATGTCCTAGAGGTGTGATACAAAATACAATACACTATTTCTTGAAAATTCTGAAGTTGAGAAGGCCATTTTGAAAAATGATTTCCTCACAATCTCAGCTTTTGGCAGCATCATACTTGAAATCTACCGCACCGACTATAAAAAGCTCCAATAAAGTAAAGTGAGTTTTGAAATCAGTTTGAGTTCGCGAGCCGCCAAACAGATTATTTCTCAAAAATGTTCGGCACTTGAGGAACGGCTGCGCAGCCTGTTTCATACAAAAATTTAATTCAAATGTTTAAAATAACTATATATGAGTGTAGTGAAGATTTTTTAAAATTTTTTTATTTAATCTATATTTAGATTAATCTATATCGTCATTTTATTTTGTTCTTAGTCAAGTTTTACAAATTATTTTTATCTAAAGATGATGCCCTATTTTTGTGACAAGGATCCGGGTCCTAGTGAAGAGCAAATATTCGGTTTAATTAAATTTCCTAGAAACGGTTTATTTTGGAGTATACCCGTTTTGGAAGTTAACATCCCCCATTTTTGTATTAACAACATCTTAGCCAAGGTTGTATTTCAGTCACGTAGTTACTGATTTCTTTTTCGTTCCTTTTTACCTTGGAAACATTTCACGTCGGATAAAACATACCGCGTACACGTTTAAAATATGGAAGTTTTGTGTATGTCAGCTATCCGATTCGCGAATAGAACGTAAATAAAACTAGCCTATTATAGAATGAGGCATAATCTGAACGAAGCATTTTTAAAAGTAATTGTTAATAAAACACAGGCATAATACTTTTGTGTGAAAGATACTCTCTTTGAATATGTTATAATAAATGCGCGATGAGTGCGAAAATAAAAATGAAAGCTCGCCATACTTCGGGTATATATGCCGTGAAGAAATCTTTAGAAAAAATACGTACGTCAAAAGAGAACAGTCAAAGAAACCAAACACAATTAATAACGATTCCATGAAATTCGATCCGATGAAATCATAGATTGAAATATTATAGTTATTATAGGTAATAGTTTATATCATCAAATCTCCAATTTCTTTATTTTACTAATGAAAAACAAATTCGTTTATTTTGTTTATTAATTTCTATGTGACTTAGACATTTTAAGGTTAGGTATAAATATAAAAAAAATACATATTATTTTCATAGTCCTCCTCGCTAGGAGATCCTGTGCTGAGGCGAATTAGGTTTTGAACAAAGGGGTTTCAACGACTTCTATCTTTCAACTTCAATGTTTGGGTAGGGTATTTCCAATAATTTCTATGGCGTTGTTTTAAGAATCCTAGTAAGTTCTTCTTCTGTTAATTTCTTAAGCTAAGTTTTGCTGGACTTAATGCAATTATTGATTGAATTAATTTGTTTGATGCTAAGTGGGAGTGTGTTGTATAATTTTACGGCTAAAAATTTAGAGCTTCTTTATCCAAAAGTAGTATTACACTAGGTACATTTAGCTTGTCTAATTGTTTTGCTCTGGTATTATGATTATGAAGAGTCATAGCCATTTTGTCATTGTTATGGTGATGAACTAGAACGTTTTTGGCAAACATTTTTTGTGTACTTGGAACGTCGAAATGTTTAAAAATTTCCTTTGTTGACGTCCTTATGGGGACTTTTAAAATGGCTTTTACGTAATCGATGCATTAACTTTGGAAATTAAATTTACTTAAGAATCGTAAAAAACGGTATAAAATCGTTTTTCACCGTAGATTTAATAGTAATTGCAGATCTTTTCCACGAATAAAAGGGTGAAAAAGTATTTTTTTAGTAAGAAAAAAAGATAATAATTGAAATCGGTTTGCAACACTACTTGCCACACTTCACCTTTTCCACAAATTTTCCAAGTGAAAGTAACCGGGTCAATCACTCTTTTAAGCTGAAGACGTATTATGGAATATTAAGTGCCTTAAATAGACTACCTACGTAAAAATATGGATTGAGCTCCGGAGACTCATTCCAATTGATTTCAAATAAAGAAGGGTTTTCCAATGGATATAACACTTCCTTTATAATATCTGGAAGGGGGTTAAAAGAGATTAATGATTCGGACTCTTTCACCAATTAATTTTGAATTTTTAAGCCAACTCAAAACCCAGTGAAATTTTACGATTATATAAAGGAAAGGGTTGAAATTATTCCATCCCAATGAGTAACATTTTTTGAATGAGGTTTCCTCTCAAAATTTCCCTTTGCAATTCTAGAATTGTAACTAACGCTGTCCAATTCAATAATCAATCAACTTTGTAACCATTGCAGTGTTGGATGCTTGGCCGCATTCGTTGAATGATATAAAGTTTAGATCCGTCATTTGTTTACTTTGCTCGCACCCGCGTGAGTTAATTATACTATTATTTGATGACGCGTTTAATAATAATATAACATTTATTTCATTTTTTTTTAATTTGCAATTTTAATTAAAATTTCGTTTTTTTTTTTTTAATTTTCTTTTTTTTTTTTAATTTCAGAGAATGCATATTTTTTTTCGTTATAAGAAGAACAGGATGCAATTTAAAAAACAAGTCTCATAGGTTGTCGCTGTACCTCACCTAGAAGAACAGGATGCAATTTAAAAAACAAATCTCATAGTTTGTCGCTGTACCTCACCAAAACAATTATCATAGTTTGTCGCTGTACCTCACCAAGAAGAACAGGATGCAATTTAAAAAACAAGTCTCATAGTTTGTCGCTATCCCTCACCAAAACAAATCTCATAGTTTGTCGCTGTACCTCACCAAAACAAATCTCATAGTTTGTCGCTGTACCTCACCAAAACAATTATCATAGTTTGTCGCTGTACCTCACCAAAAACGCGACTAGCCTTAGACCTACATCCGTTTTGGTTATTTTTTTCATTACATGGTGTTATTTATGAGAATGGCTTTTAGATAATGGCTCCATCTGATGAGAAGTTGCAAAACAATAGCATAATAAAAGAATGTCAATTAGCCGTGTTTGGCGATGAGTACAGTTTCAAACTTTGTTTTAATTTTTTTAATGGCATTTCTTTTAATTTCTATGGGAAGATTATTAAAATGTTTATTACAAAGAAAAAAATGATATTTTCAATTTGCTTCGTACTAATTTTTTGCAAATTCGTTATTGTATTGGGTTCTCATTAATACATTAGATTAAAATAAAAAATGCAGAAATTTTCTTTGCAGATTTGGATAATTGAGGTTTTTACGTAGATATCGTATACTTTTGGAATTTTCAATGTTATAAGGAACATTTGAGCTGAGAATGTGGAAAGTTTTTCAAAACAAACGTTAATAGGTATATAGAATAAGTTAATCTCTGAACTACTTTTACCGAATTAGAGATGTTATAGAACCGGTTTGTCTATACTGCTTACCGACTCTAAGAAACGACTATTATATTTTTTATTAGGAATATTAATTAAGTGTCGTGACAAATATAAAGTGAAATTTCCTTTCAAAATTATAATTAACCACTAATAAGCCACAACCAAAATCAATGTCAATCATCGTCTACAAAAAAAACTACGATATTTTCCATATACGGTAAATTTTGTATATTTTTAAAGCCAAAGAACGAACTTAATTTTCTCCCAACCTCTTTTGCGAATGTGCGACTATTCAACATCCATAGTGGTAAGATTCCGAACATATAGCGATAGCCCCCAGAACTTTACGAAGTTTCTCAAATTTCTTTTTTTCACTTGACTTCACTTGACCCAAACTTTATTTTCTCTTGTTTTTTTGTTGTGTTTTTAATTACTGTTTCACTTTTACACGTTATTACACACCATTACGGGATGGTTAGTGTTTATTGTGTGTTCATTCAAAATTATTATTTGGATAATTGACTCAACTTCTTTGTTGCAACTCATCCAGTTCAACATTCATTACCGTAGACTATCGATACTCCACTCTATCAAAAATGTCGATACTTGTTAACTCAATCCAGGGCACTGAAATTTTCGGTTCCAGTCTAAATGATTCTCGTCAGTCTTTACGGAAATAAACTTTTTATCTTTTACTTTGTCTACCATCATGTACTTGACAAAACCTTGTTCAGGCTATGACTTGAATATTCTGTCGAATGTATACTTTTGGCCTATTTTTGACATTACTTCCTTCTTAAATTATGAAGTATGTACTGTTCTTTTTCTGTAACTCTTATTTTTCTCGTGTCGTGTTATGTGTTTTATATAATTAGACTGAAGTCCGTTAGTATAAAAAATAAATATGTATATATATTGTTTGGATTAGAAGTTCAGGTTTTGACTCACCCTGAGGTCAAACGATGGAGCGACTGACTCATGACTTACCTTGGGTAGCTTAGTAGGCGGAACATGTAATCTCCTATCCGCAAGGTCGTGAGGCGGCTGCTGCCTCAGATCTGCTCATGGGCAAAGGTACTCGAACTACTAAATGAAAGATATGCGTCTTCGAGCCAGGGTTTATTACTGGAGAGCAATCACAGTTTATACATAGGATAATTATACACAAATCTTGACATTATTCGTTCTAACTGATTGTTCAAATATCTCTCTCTCGCGAATCTAGAATCGGGCATGTTCTACACGAATTCAGTTAAATATAGCACGGTCTGGTTGCACATTCCTCCATTGCAAATGTGTGACGCCGAGGAACACTTAATCCGCACGGAGAGCATCCGGCAGGTTACAGAAGTTATACACTCATTACTACTAACTTTACTAGATAGATTTATACAAGGACAAGGAGTTTACAGTGTCCAAATCCGTGGTGAACGAGATGACGCTCTCCCACGCGTAGTGGCCATTTGCCAACGACAATTTGCTCTGCCCTTTTAACACACAACCTCACAATTCCAATGCCGCTTTGGTTCTGGCGGGCCAACGGCCGTTGCTGGCGTCAAGCCCGCGCTGGATGACGGGCGGAAGTGTTTCCCGGTGGATTTATACAAGGAGGAATTGTCTCTCCGGTTGCGGAGCCCGGAACCATAAATAATCTTGCGGACTTTTTAACAAACGGCTAGATGCTTATGCATGAGAGACTAGAAGCGTCTTAACTGTTATGAATTCGTTACGTAACAATATGTATATATATATCAGATTAAGTTCGTTGTGCGTGACCTCTGCTACACGCTGCGTTCAACTCCAAGTCCCTCTAAACGAAGACTATTCAACAAATGGCGCATATCAATAAAGCCTACTAAGGGTGCTGCGATGATCTTCACACTAAAAAAACCTAAAAGATCCCCGAATATCAGAATGTTTCTGTTCGGGGAAAAGGTGTCATGAGAAAAATCCATAAAATACGTTAGTCACTATAACTACTCAATACTAGGTAGAATTAGTCGACTATCATAAGACAATATAGTATTCATCTATAAAACGACTCTAAGGTCGGGCTTTTAATATGCTGCACCCATTTGTGGGCATGCATGCTGCAGCTTACTCGCGCATAAATAAATTACAAACCCTGCAAAACAAAGTCATTCGTCTTGTGTTGAATACTCCTAAATGAACTCCACTCCACACAAAGACGCAAACGCTCTATGATAAAGGAATGTATTGTTACATAATTGGAGAAATTCTATGCCGGCCTAGTTGGACATGAAAATTCCACAATAAATTCTCTTGCTGCATACAGCGAGACGACACCTTTAAGTTCAGACGTTCAATATTACTCCTTCGTAAGGAGTGAATTATTGTGGTAATTACATATCATAGTTATATGTTTCATTTCATCATTCCACCACAATAAAAAACACAAAATCAGACCGTCATCATTCCGTATCTTTCCATTTTCTCAATTTATTTATTGCTTCTTGGAAATTAAAAAGTATTGTTTTAGATACAATTATTAAAATCGCTAGTACTAAGGCTGTATCGAGGTTAATATTATCACAATTGTATAGAAATAACACAAAATAAACCACAACCATTATCAAATAAGAGGTAAGTAAATACGAAATAATAAAAATTTTAAATATCAGCGATAAAGAGAGGAAATATGTAGAACAAATATGAATTTAATTTAACAAAGTTTTGAGGGATAAATAAAATTTTATTTCATTAGCTCATAACATATCAATAGTGAGAATAAAAATAATAAATACTCGTATATGTACACTCGCTTATGTACATATTTCAGAATAATATATATTTTTTAAAGTAAGATAAATCCAAAGTTAAAATTTATAAGTTCCTACGCGTACGTGATGACGGTATGAACATACTTAATAACGGAAATAAAGAAAAAATGTAGAAAAGGAGGCATAACATATTATTTAGAAAAATAATTTTGATGAACCAACCAAAATGAGTTAAGAGAAATGAAAATATTGTGCAGTTAAAAAGTATTAAAAAACTAAAGGTTAGTTAATTTAGGCTACAGGCCAACTTCAAATATTGTATATTACAAAATATAAAAAAAAACTAAAAGTTAGTTAATTTAGACTGCCAAGCCAACTTAAAAGATTGTATTGTACAAAGTATTAAAAACTAAAAGTTAGTTAATTTAGACTGCCAAGCCAACTTAAAACATTGCATTGTACAAAGTATTAAAAAACTAAAACTTAGTTAATTTAGACTGCCAAGCCAACTCAAAACATTGTATTGTACAAAGTATTAAAAAACTAAAAGTTAGTTAATTTAGACTGCCAAGCCAACCTAAAAGATTGTATTGTACAAAGTATTAAAAAACTAAAAGTTAGTTAATTTAGACTGCCAAGCCAACTTAAAAGATTGTATTGTACAAAGTATTAAAAACTAAAAGTTAGTTAATTTAGGCTGCCGAGCCAACTTAAATTTTATTCTACAACTAAAATACCATCTTTCGTAAATAAAATAAAAAAATTCACATTTTTTTAATCTTGTAATTGAGATCTATACATTTTGCACCTTTGAACTTAAAAACTTAAATTTAGTTCCAACAGCCTCTAAAATATTATTAAAGATATAACGTCTTCTATTTATTCGACAAAATATAACAATCGTAATTATATTTTTGATGAGAAATTAATTCACATACAATCAAATCAAAACTGTAACTTTTTTCATATTATAAGAAACTTTTATTAAACTAAAATAGTAAATATTCCTAAAACTGCGGTCGAACCTGAAATCGAAACTTTGTTCGGTCACTAATAATACTTACGGGTGATTTCAACACTAATATTAACAAAAATAAATTATTTTAATCATCAAAGATAATATTAACAACTCTGAAACCGAAAGACGAAACCGAAAAAACGCAGAAATGAAAAAGATAGCGGTAACAGCTGGGATTCAAACCCCGGACCTCGTGGTCTATTCTGTACCTGCTCTATATGGCAACTGAGCTACGGCTACCTCAATTCATTCCGTCTTTTTTATAGGTATCATACTTGTATGTTTTTTTAAATAAATTATTGAAGCTTACTAACCTTTTTTAATCATTGAAGACAATATTAACAACACCCAAATTGAAAAACGTTACGGTATAGATTTTGTAAGCGATTTGGTCCGAACAAAACATACTCTATTACATCCCTCGCCGGGGTTGAACTGGTATAGGTTTTTTTTATGATCTGGAATGATTTGCCAACCTCTGTGTTTCCTTCCTCCTACAGCGTGGGTTTCTTCAAGACCCAGGTTCACGCCTACCTATCCTCTAAAAGACCCCCCCACACAGTATCCCTAAAGATGACATAGGCCTTGAGAGAACTTATTTCCCCCGGGCCTCCTGTGTGCAGTAACTGTAAAAAGGGTTCTGTATTATCATTCAAATCAATGGTTTTTTTTTCCGAAATCGGTATGCATTTTGCATTTTACTATTCATCTTCTATATTTTATCGAGTTAATTACGTTAGAGTCAGTAAACAAATGGTTTTAGGAGCTCTGTACATAAGTGTTGTCCAAATCTACGACGTAAAGCTATGACTTAAAATTAATTAATCGTATGGTACTGCCTGTCACAACAGTATTTCTTTCCTGTGATGACATAATGTATGGTACTGCCTGTCACAACAGTATTTCTTTCCTGTGATGACATAATGTAATTGGCATCGGACGTTACCATATATATGTGAAAGTAAAACTATATATTATTTTTAATATTTTGACATTTTATGGTAGGATATAAATATAAAAATCATTTATATCGTAGAATTTTTTTCATAGCCTCCTCGCTAGGAGATCCTGTGCTGAGGCGATCAAGGTTTTGAATAAAGGGGTTTCAGCGACTTCTATATTTCAACTTCAACGTTTTGGTAGGGTATTTCCAGTAATTTCTATGACGTTGTTCACTTGTCAGTTTTTCTTCTGTTAATTTCTTAAGCCAAGTTTTGCTGACCTAATACAATTTTTGATTGAATTACTTTGTTTGATACTAAGTGGGAGTTTGTTGTATAATTTTACAGCTAAAAATTCAGAGCTTCTTTATTCAAAAGTAGTATTGCACCTAGGTATATTTAGCTTGTCTAGTTGCTTTGCTCTGGTATTATGATTATGAGGAGTCATAGCCATTTTGTCATTGTTATGGTGATGAACTAGAACGTTTTTGGCAAACATTTTTTGGATACTTGGAACGTCGAAATTTTTAAAAGTTTCGTTCTTAAAATATGATATTTTATGAATTGTACTCGCATGTAGTGATTTTCTATAATTGCAACTGCGTTTTGCGGATACAGTATTGAATGAACTTCTCTGAAAATTCGTCGCTATCATCCAATATATGGCTTCATTTTGATTTCAATGGCTGCATTCTATTCAAGCCATCCATTTTCATCTAAGTCGCTATTCGCCTAGACGGTATGACATCAACGGATATGTATTTTATAGTACGGGTATGTGCCTAGTTTGCTAGTCGAAAATAATTTAAACACTCTAACAAAACTTTTAAATACGAATAAATAAGATGAAATTTTAAAGAATTTACTAAAATATTGGCTTTTTCAATATTTTTATTGTTTTTGTATTTATTTCGTAGAATTCCATTTAATGTAAATCAAATTTAATAAATTTATTATTAAGTTTTGCATGTATTTTCTAGTTTTTTTTTATTATTGTGACGGCAGTTTGAAAATGGCCTTGAACGCCGAAACAGTTGTCACAACAATAAAAAACTTAAAATACTTGCAGAACTTAATAATGACATTATTAAATATTTTATAATAAATTTAAAAATAAAAAAATCGTTCAGAGTAACCACTTGTATTGAGGTGTTTTACTACATTATATATGCAAACTTACATCTTCTTTCCCCTGTCCTACTTATACATGTTAAAAGTATTTTTGTATGATAGATTTTGCGGGTCTAGCGACGACCGAACTAGGGACCGAGCTGCCAACGCAGTACGCATATTTATATTCACTACTAATGACTAATGACAAATAACTCATAATAATGTCTCCAGGCATATGCAACCCTATGTGTAAATCTATTATTTTTCTTAACTGGATTATCATTTACGACCTAACCACTAATTATATGGTACACCTAAACTATATCATAAAATCTCTCAACCATATAACATCTATGTTCTTATATCAATTTTTGTACAGCTATTCATTTCTTTCTTCTACTTTATTATTGTTTACATATTAGCATTAATTTTACTTTATTCTTTTTTTTCTCTTTTCTGTTTTAACTTAAAAAATAAATAAATCATTTCTGTATTATTAAACCATATTAAATAATTTATGTCCCACGTCTGTCTCGACACAAGAATTTCCCGGAATTAGCCCCGAAATAACAACATCTCTACACCATCACACATACTCAGCATTAAAATGCTTTGACAATCACCCTAAAGAAATACAATCTTTATAAAATTATATTGAAATTTGTTAGAAAAAATATTACAAACACTTTACAACAAACTAATTTTATTCGTATGTTAGGTGTTCACGCCATAGTAATACGCTATAAGCCAGAAAATTCAGACCACGCCTGTTAGGCCAAAAGCGACTTTAGTACCCTATTCATTTAAAACACCGCAAGGTTTGATTCCGCCTAAAGTGCCTGGAGATTTCGCAGCCAAGCCAAAATCGATCTTCCGCCTATAGCTTTTGAAAGAAAGTAAGGCTCAGAATTGGTCAAATTTCGATGTCGTCGAAAATGGAAAAATTCAGACAACTGAAGTTAGCCGCGGATCGGTCCAAGCGCAAGCGAAAAACGACCACTCTTCCCCCGAGTCTAAGCGACCGTAAGGTTCATTTTAGCGAAATTCCTATAAACCGATCGGAAAACCGATATTTCTTAAGATTTGAGTATGGCGTAAATTTTCAATTTAAATTTTCTACATCGTCCGGGGAAAATTTTAATCCGATAAAAAAAAAAATGATCCGTTGACCCAAAATAAATGGACAATCTTTACTAAAACAGATGTAGGTAGGTTTATAATTGGTCAAATCTGGGGCGTTCCCTGAAAATGCACTATAATATAATATAATATAATGTTTTATTTCAGCAGAACAAAGCGGTGAGTGCAATACTTTGCCATATAAAAAGAATACATTTTAAGAATAAAAAATTACACACTGTTGAAATATAATATAAAAACATAAATGAAAATTTAATTAAATTAAAATAACATATTTTACACTTATGCTACAGTGGCCTGAGGGAAATTCTCCATCTACGATGTAGGGGCGCGCCACGCCACTGGGCGACGGCCTGGAAAAGAGTGTTTTTCGATCTCCGGTAGCGCTGACTCGTCCCGGATATTCTGTGGCGCATCAAAGCAGCGAACCCATGCACCCTTCCCTATATTAGTTCAAAGTTCTGACATTTCAAAATGTCGGAAAAACGACATATTTTTGATTAAAAAGAAGAAAAAAAAGCGATCCCAGCGGTTAGAACTAGAACTAAAGTAAAATCCGTACGAAAAATTTAAAAACCATTCGAATTTGGCCCTAATTCAAAGACATGAAAAAATAAATTTTACCGCCTTTCTATTGTTCAGTTTCCTCAAGAGTGTTCCAAACCAGCTTCGTTGAAATTACACTCAGCTTAAAAAAAAAAACGTGACCTAAAAATATTAATTACTTTTTGAAATTTAATTAGACCATCATTTTTCCATTTTTTTCCATTATTTTTTTTTTGAAAATAGACAATATCCGTCGCCACGAACGTTCGGGTAGCAAAATTATATATAAAAATATTTGCTGTTTTTTTTTCCTTTTTTCCGCCAATATGGTGTCAGTATGGTCTTGCCAGTGTAGGAAAAAAAATGCTGCTATTTGAATAATAATATTGATTGTCGGGTAGGTACCAACTTACAAAAACAACAGGAGTAGTTGTTATTGCCTATGACGGAATGTAAATGACCCATATACTCGTATAAGAATGAAGTTTGTTTTGAAAATTGGTGATATGAAATAAGTTTTTCTTTAAATATTTAATTTACATAGCGCGGTTTTATAATATTCGCACAATTTGATAAGCGTGTGTTTCTGTTTCGACAATAACAAATTAATTTATTTTTTTAATGGGCGACAACTTAAACGGAAGTAGTAATGTATTATTCCCGGAAGCGAGCAGTTAAGGGGATTAACTCGGTCGGCAACAGCGAACCAATTACAAGCTACCAAAGCATTGTTCGGAGTTCACGAATGAACCCGAAGAAGAGTTCGGATTTGATTAAAAAAGGAGACTTTGACCGAAGCAAAATCAGTGGACAGAGACGAGTCGGTGGAGATCATCGAGCCCGGCGTGGTAGTCGAGACTTCCATCTCCTACATAGCAAGCGGGCCGCTTGCCTCCCCAGCATGAAACGCTGTGGGAAGAAATACCGACCGACTGAACATGAACCACCGAACCCCAACGCCCACCGTTTGAGTGCAGTCGAGTGCCTTTGGCCTCCTGCCCTCCGGCGCCGTGATCCCATCAAGGCGCATATCCCCTCTGGCATTCTGCTGATCATCCTCTTGAACCATCTGAAACCGGTAGTCAAGCGGAAGCCGAACCGCATGTCCGCCCGGCACCAAAACCTCCCCTTACGAGAAGTACATTCTGCTCTCAAGGGTTTTCAACACCAACATCGAGACGACTGGTAATCTCCCCACTGGACCGTGTGCCGATTACCCGTAGAAACAGTTTTCGTGTAATTAGTGAAACCCACAATACCTACTAGTAAATAATGTGTTTTATATTGTGAACTAATAAAAAACTTGACACTCAACTAAGTTACCTGTTTTCTACTAAACCCCAATGACCCCGTCATATCAACATTTTAAAAATTATTTCTAACACACACACCCCTTTGCTTCATCCACATTACAACACATGTTATAAATGTACACAAACCAATTGCAGGACTGCAGTAGGCAAAACCTACTTTTTTATATCATATTAAAATCGGAAATATCAGAACGCTTCATTTTGGCTAAATGCGATCAGTCAGTAGGAAGTTTGTCGTGAAAGATTATCGTGATTGCATCATCTGGCGTAGTTATGCTTATCTGATCAATCTTCTGTTCGACAGAGACACACATTATGTTACTTTTGTTCACAATAAAAGTAATAATTTATGCCAAATCAATTGTTTTTTATAATTTTAGTGATCTCATCACCTTTTAATTATCACTACAGCTCTCCCAAACTCAGTCAAACAACATTATATTATGACTTTTGGGGATATTAGGCGAAATAAGTACTGTTTTAATTATGTGTGAAATAAATTAACTTCACGTCGTACTTACACGTACTTTATGATGTTGCTATTTCGATGGCATGAAATGCGAGATAGCTCCACACTTTGTCAAAAATACCTAGAAGAAGCTCGGAAAAACTCGCAATATATTTCTCTCATCTTTACCCACACGGAACTGTCAAGCTTTTTATAACGTTGCTGTAACAAATACCAAAAAATCATTTATTTAAACAATTTATTCATCATTAGGTCTTTCCGTAAAAATATTATTTGTCAAAGGTGTGTCGGATTAATTTAATTATTAATAAAATTTGAATTCATATTATATTGTGTACGAGAAAAAACATGGTATAATTTAGTAGACATTCGAATATTTTATCGATTTGAATAATTTCTAAGTTCCATTGTACTTTTTTGTGCATTTTGCGAACAGGGCTGTTTTCAATCCTTCTAAAAGAATATAAAAATAATATGTATATAAAATGTCCCCCTTTTTAAAATCGATATACTTTTTGATAATATTTCCAACTTTTGGGCTTTATTTCCTATGTTCTTAGAGCAAAGGGATGGTTGGAGTGCGACGCGGCAGTGGAAAGTTCCGGAGAGTGGAAAGAGCGTAAGTGGCGATCCGTGTTAGGGCGCACCGCTAATGGAGGGTGCCGCTATTACTCATCGCCCCTGACATCCAACCAAACTACTAAATCAGAAATATTGAATTTATATTTGTCCAAATATCGGATTGTCTTCCCGGATCAGTGGATTTGCTGACAGCACGTTAGTATTAAGCATCTTCAAGTTTGTTTGAAGCAAATAAAAACTTCAACCAAAAAAAATCTTGACTTAGAAGTTTGAATATGACGTGATTGTCCATTTTCACGATAAGAACGTCGCGTCATGTGGTTATTGTTTTATTTGTTATGTAGAATATTTGTGCATAATATGTTGATAAACTGCATGTTTGAGGGACGTTGCAATGTTGCATTACATGGCAGAGGTTTTGGACATATCCAGAGCACGCGTTCAATTTTAACTGAACACTTAGGTATGTCAACAGTTCTGTCGAGGAGCGTGACTTCGGACAGCAGCTCAGACCATATCAAAATTCAAAAAAGTGCTTAGTCATGACGAACAAGTACGCCGACAGTACTCGAACCCGCACCCTTCTGATTGCCGGTCAGATGCTCTACCGTTGAGCTACGTTGGTTTATCGTAAACCCGCCAAGTTAATCAATATATACTAGTGTTTCATTCAATAATTACTGTTTTTATTGAATGAAACACTATTATATATTTATATGTGTATATATATACTAGTATACATATACACATAGCACATATACCCTTATATAAAAATACTCATATATACATATACACATATAGGAATATACGCATTTACACATTCACACATACATATACACACATATACACATATACATATTCACATTCACACATATGCACATATACACATATAAACATATTGAGATCCCCTCTCGTACTATGTTGATCAGGCGCGACGGTACGCCAGGAATTTGTTGATCCGGAGGAATTTGTTGATCCACCCTAATTTGTTGATCCAATACCAAATCAGGCATATAAACGTTGATCCAAAAGATCAACTTTCGTCACATAGATTTTGCTGTAAACCACGCCCATTTTTCCATCACATATACATTTTACACTTTTCCCTTTGTTGATCCGATTTGAATGAACCAATCAGGGCGCTGTGTTTATCAAAGGCGTGCACGTGGTTCTTCACTGTGCTCATTTGTTGATACGATTTAAATGAACCAATCGGAGTGCTTTGTTATCAACTGGTTCTTAACGAGTATAGGTACCGCCGCCCCGGAACGATTCGTTGAATTAACACTACCTTGACGATTTTTTTGCGAATAACGCACAAGAGTCCCAACTGCTTCTAACTTGAGAGATTCAATTTCGGAGGCAGGCGTAGACACCGCCACCCGGAAACCATTTAATAGATAACCAACACCTCTGCCATAGGTCACCTCAAGTGGTTCGTTACATTTAGTGACTTAGCAGGGGTGCCCGGGTTCTTGCGGGTGAGGTTTGTTCAGGTCTTAACAGTAGAGTATTTATGAAATGATGTATGATTTTTCTATGTGAATACTGCACAAGAGTCCCAATCGGACAAGAGTCCCGACTGCACAAGAGTCCCAACTGCTTTCAACCTGGTAGATTCGATCTAGGAGGCAGGTGTAGGTACCGCTGCCCGGGAACGATTTAATAGATAACCACATCTCTGTCATAGGTCTCACCAAGTGGTTAGATTCGTTTGGTGAATTAGCAGGGGTGCCCGGGTTCATGGGGTTTAAGTTTTTGCACGTCTTAACAGTAGAGTTTGTATGAAATGATATATGATTTTTCTATGAGAATTCCGCACAAAAGTCCCAACTGCACAAGAGTCCCGACTGCACAAGAGTCCCGACTGCTTTCAACCTAGTAGATTCGATCTAGGAGGCAGGTGTAGGTACCGCTGCCCGGGAACCATTTAATAGATAACCACATCTCTGTCATAGGTCTCACCAAGTGTTTAGATTCGTTTGGTGAATTAGCAGGGGTGCCCGGGTTCATGGGGTTTAAGTTTTTGCACGTCTTAACAATAGAGTTTGTATGAAATGATATATGATTTTTCTATGAGAATTCCGCACCAAAGTCCCAACTGCACAAGGGTCCCGACTGCACAAGAGTCCCAACTGCTTTCAACCTGGTAGATTCGATCTAGGAGGCAGGTGTAGGTATCGCTGCCCGGGAACCATTTAATAGATAACCATATCTCTGTCATAGGTCTCACCAAGTGGTTAGATTCGTTTGGTGAATTAGCAGGGGTGCCCGGGTTCAGGGTTAAGTTTTTGCACGTCTTAACAGTAGAGTTTGTATGAAATGATATATGATTTTTCTATGAGAATTCCGCACAAAAGTCCCAACTGAAAGAGTCCCAACTGCACAAGAGTCCCAACTGCTTTCAACCTGGTAGATTCGATCTAGGAGGCAGGTGTAGGTACCGCTGCCCGGGAACCATTTAATAGATAACCACATCTCTGTCATAGGTCTCACCAAGTGGTTAGATTCGTTTGGTGAATTAGCAGGGGTGCCCGGGTTCATGGGGTTTAAGTTTTTGCACGTCTTAACAGTAGAGTTTGTATGAAATGATATATGATTTTTCTATGAGAATTCCGCAGAAAAGTCCCAACTGCACAAGAGTCCCAACTGCTTTCAAACTGGTAGATTCGATCTAGGAGGCAGGTGTAGGTACCGCTGCCCCGTGAACTATTTAATAGATAACCACACCTCTGTCATAGGTCTCACCAAGTGGTTAGATTCGTTTGGTGAATTAGCAGGGGTGCCCGGGTTCATGAGGGTTAAGTTTTTGCACGTCTTAACAGTAGAGTTTGTATGAAATGAAATATGATTTTTCTATGAGAATTCCGCACAAAAGTCCCAACTGCACAAGAGTCCCGACTGCACAAGAGTCCCAACTGCTTTCAACCTGGTAGATTCGATCTAGGAGGCAGGTGTAGGTACCGCCGCTCAGGAACCATTTAATAGATAACCACACCTTTGTCATAGGTCTCACCATGTGGTTAGATTAGTTTGGTGAATTAGCAGGCGTTCACGGGTTCATGGGGGGTGAGATTTGTCCAGGTGTTAACAGTAGATTATGTATGAAATGATAAATGATTTTTGTATATGAATACCGCATAAGAGTTCAGACCGCACAAGAGTCCCAACTGCCTTCAACCTGGGCGATTTAATTTGGGAGGCAGGTGTAGGTACCGCCGTCCCGGATTTAATGGAAGAGCAACCCCCCTACCATAGGTCACCCCAATTGGTTCGCTACGTTTGGTGACTTAACAAGGGTGTCCTGGTTTATGGGGGGTGAGGTTTTTCCAAGTCTTAAGAGGAACGGCTGCGCTGCCTGTTTCATACATAACTTAATTTTGGATTTAAGACCAAAATACCCATCGAAACTGAATGATGTATTTTTTTTTAATTAAAGTTTTAGTATATTATAATAAAACTTTTTTCCACTTTAATTTTTATTTGACCGTAACCGGGTTTCAGCTCGTTAGGGCCATCTTCAGACTGGTCATGGTCAAATAAAAATTAAAGTGGAAAAAAGTTTTATATTTGTTTTATTATAATACACTATAATGGAATTCCACCATGTATTAACAGTTTCAAAAATAGAAATATTAAAAAGTTTTAGTAAATATCTAGTATGGATGATAAGTATTATATGTATTTTTGTTTTAAATTATGAAGAATATGCCATGAGAAAAAACAAATTTTCACAATTTTAGAGGCAACTTTGAAAATTATTAGCGGGTTTATTGTTTTTTTTTTTTAAATTATTATATTTGCTATGTAAACATGATTACGTAAATAAAATTATAAAAACAATACGTTAAAAAAAAAAACGTTTTTTCGGGTCGATATTTTACATCATATGTACGGCAACTTTGTGTTCCAACATAAATTGGTCGGTTTTAATTTAATGTAATGTCCACCATAATGCTTATTTTAAACATTTTTTTTAATATTATATTTCAGTGTATTTTAAGAACACGGGGCAAAACTTTTTTTTGAATCACCGCTAGACCACAAATAATTGTTTAAGTGCCTCTAAAATGGCAAATAATCAATTCCTTTAATGGCCTCTAATCAAATAAAATTGCTTAAATGGATTTTACTGTGTTTTGTGACTAGATCTGAATTGCCAGGTACTTCCTCACATTCCTTTACCCATCTTCTTTCCATTCCCTCTACCATCAGCCTCACAAAATACCCAATTTTGGGGTACAATAATCTTACTTGCTTGAGCGGTGCTCACAAGAATAAAAGTTAGTTAGGTGCGCTGTTATTTGTTTTCATTATTTAATGTTCAAACGACGAAACGGTTTTACTAAAATTTATAATAAAAATAAAACCGGGAAAAATACATTTAAAAAAATGTATTTAAAAATATTATTATTAAACAGTGTTGGCGATAAACCGTTTTACTAAATTTTTTAATATAATTAAAACTGTGGAAAAATATTTACAAAGAAAACATTAATAAAATCGGCACAAGTTGGATTTGAACTGTAACCACCGTAACTAAACAATAATTTTGGCGACCGACTTAACCGCTCACTATTATTTAGCTAGCTATTTATAGTAATTAATTGTAATTTTTGTTAAAAATTGCTTGAAATGGCTTATGCCGTATTTTGTGACCAGATTTGAATAGCCATTTACTTCCCCACCTTCCTCTAACCCATCTCCTTCTCATCCCCTCTGCCATCAGCCTCACAACATACCCCAATTTGGCATGACACAGTCTCGCTTGCTCCAGAAGGTTAGGAGCAGTTGTGCGGACCCTTGTGTGCTGCTCACATGAATATTTCTTTGTTAAGTATCGTTTAACTAACTTTAGCAGAAAAAAAATTTATCTTGTACACAATTTTGATTGTAGGGCTACAGAAAAGTATTAAATATTAAAAAAGGGAAACTCTAATGCAGGAATAATCGCAATGATTAGAATTACAAGTTGATAATAGCCTAAAAACAACATAATTTAAATAAAAAGATTTTTTAAAAGTACATACTAATAAGATTGTTTTAAGTTTATCTAACTAGCAATCACACCGTGTCCCCAAAGGGGTGGGCAGAAAGGACGAACCGCCGAATAACTCGATCTTGGCACACACTTCTTGCTTTATTCACATGCCATGACTTGGGCATCCTCAACTACTTCTATCATTTAATTTCACGTCATATATTATACTTTCAATACCTTTTTCTTTCATCCACTCTACATACCCAAACCATCTAAGTGTACGCTTTAATCAGCCTTTCAATATTTCCAGATCTTCAAATTTTTTAACACAGTCGTATATATTAAGTTAGTTTAAGAAACATAACTTACATATACCTACGTAATTATAATTTTTAGTATTATCTCTGGGGTATGAGATAATAATAGTAATAATAATAATTGGATGATTTGTATAGCGCCGCTTTTGTGAAAAATCACCTCAAGGGCTCTCTAAAAGAATGCAAGAGAAAATACTATAATTATTATTAGGTCATTCATTAGAACATTATTTATTTCATTTAGATATGTTTGATGTCGTTGATGACAGCTTATTTGATAGTTTTATGAACATGATCAAAAAATATAAAATTTATAATCTAGCTTTGAGGGCAATATTTGCAAACATACAACATTCCACTACTATAATTGCAAAAATTAACCTTGATTGCCATTTCATGGAGAAAAACTCTTTTTGGGAGCTTTAAATATAAATCGTTTACATGATTGTTCACGTAAATGATTCATGTCAAAATATGGTGAAACTTTAAAAACCGGCTTATTCCAATTCCATTTAGCTTCCAATATAGAAGTAAATATCACCTGTATGCTCATTTATAGTATTCATCTTATTGCCGCGAATTGAAGAACGCACAATCGATTATAATCTGCACAATATTTAATACCAGTGTCATCCATTTCTCGATGAAGAAAAAGCAATAGTCTCGACAGGTCTAAAAATCAAAACTCGCTAGAAAACTCACCGAAAATCTCTAGGAACGCATAAAAATGTGAAAAACGATCATGTTATTTTGTTGATTTATGCAAATATAAAAAAAAAAAACTCATAAAGTTCGACAAAACTACTGAATTCTCTGAGTTTATCAGATACCTGGGCATTTTTGAAAAGCGTTGTTTTGTATTATTAGGGGAATCCTACAATCCACAACTTGTAACGAGCGAGATACAGAATTCAGATAATGTCACTCTTCTTTCAAATAACTTGTCAATGTGTTAGACAGAGAAAAAAACCGTAAACATTCATTTCAACTTCACTAACGAAAGAACAGTAAATATATACGTTTTATGTTACATCTTTTTCGTTATCATCAGTGAGAAACATCAAGAAAGAGATATCATATTGAACGTATGCTCAAGTCGTCGACTGCAAGATTATCTTGAAGAAATTCAAATTAGCTGATCTAACAGACAATGAAATCTCTGTACATTTATTTATTAAACTTAAAATAGTTCCACTTCATGCGGTCTAATATAAACTTATATATTTTTACATATTGCTTATTTCCAATACTGAATGCATACATAATTTTTATATCCTACTCTCAATATTCTTAATTCAGGTACCTACATTTTTTTTAATTCACTATTTACTAAGCTACTATATACAAAGCTACTATATATATATATAGGTACTGTAACTGTAAACAATTTTGTGTTTGGGATTTGTTTTTTTTGTCTAATATCTTCTTTCTTTCTTGTATGGTATGTGTGGAAGTTTTTATTGTAATATAGTTTGTCTCTAAAGTAAGGTGGTTGTAAATTGTTAATATTCTATTTTTTAATATTCTATAAAGGGGACGGTATTAGAAATTAAATGTTTTATTATTTAAAACAATTAATAATTAGAATTAATATAAATTAACACAACTAAAAGTTCACAGCGTAAGATAATTAAAAAGTTTTTATATAATTCTCATCTAAATTTGGTATTTATATACCAAGAAGTGTAAATTCCTCTCCATTTACAAGCGAATGCTTTTGATGCAATATAATAGTACAAAAAAAGGTCATGGGATTGTTTTAAGTAGGAAACACATTTTTCTTATAACTTCATAATTATATTTTTTAGTATTATCTTGGGTTAAACCATAAAATATTTTTTTAATATATGAGAAAATAGCACAATTACTCGCTCATTAGAAGATTTCGCGCAAAAATATTTTTTGATATCGCCGATAAAACACAGTTTTACTAAAACTATATTATTTCTAACCTAGCTCATTGATCATGATTAGAAAGGTTCATATTATTATTCCGTTGATAAAGTTAATTTTTCACCTTTGAACGGAATATTTTTATTCCTTTGTAACTTATACGATTGTTAAAAACAATAACCACATATTTTTAACAGAATAAATTATGCACAATAATACCACCTTATCATTTTGAGTAAGAGAAATTGTTCTCAAATTAATTGTATTTTGTCAGCGCGCTAGAGGTGATATTTAAAAATCAACATGTCCTACCGCCGAAAAGCAGGGCTCAGCGGTGAACAACGCCGGCGGCTGGACTGTGAGACAGAGAATTTGTAGGTTAGCGTTCTCTTTCCGTCTGACGAACTCCCCCCCCCCTCTCTCCCCGCACGCCACAGCCCATGTTAACAATCTTCGTTGTAGGTACCTACATACATATTAATTTCTAGATCAACTTGTATCTGGAAACTGAGAATACATCAAACGGAGCAACGAAAGGAGAATAAATTAATAAAACATATATGATCAACTTGTATCTGGAATCTGAATACACATTCATTTTAGATCAACTTGTATCTAGAAACTGCGAATACATCAATCGGAGCAACGAAAGGAGAGTAAATGAATAAAAAATAACCGTTAAACTGGAGCAAATTTGTTATATTTTGATGATGAACATACCGACTGGGGTCAGTTGCAAACTGACAACCTTGGTAATGATAAAGGCACTGTTGCCAACTCGTGCAGATGTATCCCACCGGAGCCAAGATAAACGGTGTTAAAGGTAGATCAACAAAGGTCATGTAAATCTTACTAGATCAACATAGTACGGGAAGAGGTGATTATATATATATATATATATATATATATATATATATATATATATATATATTATCTTTATACTCATCTACAATCCAAAAACTTGTTCCTCTTTTTTTCTTTCTGTGTCATAAATTTTTTCTTTTAAGTTCTGTACACATAATCATTTTAATGTTAAATATGTAAAAGCCATTTTGGGCGTTAATGAATGAATAAATAAATAAATAAAATAACATTGACATTTCCACTCACAACGGACTAATATAGAATATAATCCCGAAAAAAGTTCTCGTGTCGGTTCTTACTTTTGGACACATATAAGGAATTCTGGACAGGCAAATTCATTTCCACATATCGGAATAAAGAAATCCAGTTCATTTACTTACAATGGTGACCTACTATCTTAAATATCAGTATTTTTTTTTAACGTTTCTAATCAAATTAAAGAGTTAGACTTTTTGAAACGCCCAAAAACGGCCGGAATCCGACCAGTAAGCAACGGAGATGTAAGTACTGTCATCGGCGGAATAGTATATTGGTGCACATTTAACGAGATCGTTTATGTGCAATAAAAACAGCGTCGGTGACAGCACAGATCCTTGAGGCACGCCTGCATTAATTTGGTGTGGAGTGGAACAAGAGCCGTCAACTTACTGCGGTTGAATAGTTCGCAATCCAAATTTGCAGGGTTGAGTGGATCCCCTAAGAAGGCAACTTCCAGGCCCGATGCCAGGTCCTATCAAAGACTTTGGAGATATCCAATCCTACATTTTGGGTCTCTCCGAAACGCTCCAAGTACCCAAACATGGGTCACATACCAAAGCAGATCGGTTAGGATTTTGTTACGCTCGGAGTATTTGAACAGCTTATTAATCACCCCTTTCAATACCTTGGAAAGTATGGAAGTGATTACTATGTGGCGGTAGTTGGAAAGATCGGAGCAGTCACCCTTAGAAATCGGAAAAACATGTAGCGAATAAAATTTGACTTTTGTGAACACGAATACCTACAGTCGGCACGGAAGAGGCGTTTTTCTGCCCCATGGCTAAACATGTGACTTTTCAAAGCGGCTTTTGTGGAACTTAAAGTTGCACTTGAGATATGATGGTGATTTTATTTCAGAATGAATCGACATTTGGGTATTAAAATTCGTCTTGAGTGCACATTAATGATCGCAGAACGAGCAGGAAAATGATTTCTTTCCTACTGTGAATTAGCATGTGTCTAATTAATGTGGACTTTTGTGAACATGAATAATTACAATCAGAACAAGGTAATGATTTCTCCACCTGGAGAAAACATGTGAATAACTAAATGGTACTTCCGTGCGCACGCACCTGCAGTTGTGACATGATAATGGTTTCCCTCCATAGTGAATCAGCGAGTGTCGCATCAAATTCGCTTTTCGTGAGCATGCATTTCCAGTCAGGACATGACAATGGTTTCTCTTCGCCGTGAAGCCGCATACTGTGTGGTTTTAAATGCCACTTTTGTGAAGTGGATGTTGTATTCGGGGCACGAGAATGGTTTCTCTCTACTGTGACTCATCATGTGTCGCTTTAAACTTGACTTCCATGAAGAAAAATGTTGCATTCGGGACAGGAGAATGATTTTGATGATAGATGAAGCAGTCCATTTTGCTAGCTCTGATTTACCTTCGGCAAAGTAACTGGAAAAAATAAACATTAATATTTAACGTTCACATATCCCGAAAAGGTTGCAGCACAATTTGTAAGCTATTTTTGCAACAAAATACAATTATTTTAAACTCTTTTTTAAGAAATCGATTATACAGATTACAGTAAAGTTACCCCGTAGGAGAGGACACTGTCGATTGGGATAATACTGTGGATAACCTCGTAAAAAAAACGTCCTGCTGCATCAGCTCCACTAATTTCACGCAATCATTAGTAAACTTAAAAGTTCGTACGTTAAACTTACATCGCCGTGGATACAGATAGTAAATAAAACATGTCTCTTCGCTACGCCTTATTTATTCATTTTGTTTATTTATTAATTATTAACAACCTAATTGGCTTTTATTTGAACATTTAGATAATTTTATGCACAATACTGAAAGAAAAAAGGTATTAAGTTAACAAAAATTGAACATAATGCATTTTAGGTATATAACTGTAACATATGATATATTTATATGTACATAATGATCGAACAAAATCTATGGAACCCTAGGAAAATTTTGATCAGTAGCACACCATCACTGTTCAGTATATGCTAGTAGTGGGCGAAGCGGATCGGTTAAGTGAGCCGGATCACTAAATCTGCTCTCTGTAATGTACCGGTTCGGCGATCCGGGTCGATTGAATGACGGTTCACGTCCTTACGCGCTACGCCCTCTCCCTCGCTCCCTCGTAAAAATGTAGGTACAAAATAGTTATGAATGTTCAAATATAGCTGAAGTGTTACAACTGAAATTACAAGTACAATTAGAATACAATGAGAATGAAAACATAAAAAATAATAATACAATAGTAATAACTAACTGACTAGGTTTATAAATATTAAGAGTTAATTACTTTTAACTTAGAATGGTATGTTAGTAATCCTGATTTCAAAATATTCAAAGTAGAATATTTATTACCGAGGCTATGAAGTCTCTGTGAGTTAGGGGCAAAGATGTATAAAATATTTTTTTATGAAATGGAACTATACTTCTCGTATTTCTAACAGGTCCGGAAATTAAATTGAGCTACGATTATTTTATGTCTACAGAGTAAGTCGCTAGCAGTTCTTCTATCAAATATTCACATTTTAAAGAATCATAATTAATCTGTTCTGAGGATATTTTTAATATAAACGAATAACCTAAATAAATTATATAAACGTCAAGTTAAACATATTAAACAAACCAAAACCATCTGGCATTTAAACCACTTACGAATGGTATTGATTTTGAATACTGGAGACTTTCTGGTGTTACGTCAAATATTTAAGACCGAGAATTCGACGAGAAGGCTATTCTGGGAATGAGCTCGATAATATTTTATTTGAGCACTCGGAACAGGAGAATGGCTTAATTTATCAATGAAATTGCATATGATTTGATAAACTTCCCCTTCGTGAAGACGAATAGTTACAAATGGAACAAGAAAAAGCTTTATCTGCGCCGTGAGCCAACATGTGACTCTTTAAAGATGACTTTAGTGAACATGAATAGCTACAATCGGTACAGGAAAAGGGTTTTTCTCCACTATGAGTTAGCATGTGTCTCTTCAAACTTCCATTGAGTGAAAATGAATCATTGCAGTAAGAACAAGTAAAACTTTTTTTTCTGCTGTGAGTTAACATGTGCACATTTAAACGCCCCTTCTTAGAAAATGAAGAAGGGCATTCTGAACATGAAAAAGGTTTTTCTCCAATGTGAGTTAGAATGTGTGTTTTAAGACTACTTTTATGAGAACATGAATACTCGCAGACGGTACATGTAAAAGGTTTTATTTCACTGTGAGTCTTAATGTGTGTTGTAAGACTACTCTTCCGAGAAGACGAATAGTTGCAGACGATACAAGAAAAAGCTTTTTCTCCATTGTGATTCAGCATGTGCGTTTTAAGACTAATCTTCTGAGAAAAGGAACAGTTGCAAAAGGTGCAAGAAAATGGTTTTTTTCCACTGTGAGTCATCATGTGTGAGTTAAGATTACTCTTCTGAGAAAATGTATGGCTGCAGAGGGTACAAGAAAAGGGCTTTTCTCCACTGTGAGTCAGCATGTGTATTTTAAGACTACTCTTCTGAGAAAACGAAGAGTTGCAAAAACACAAAAAAGATTTTTTTTCACTGTGAGTCAGCATGTGGGTCTTCAAATGTTCCATTCTAGAATATGAATAGTTGCAGTAGGGACACGTAAAATCCTTTCCTCCAGGCGGCAGAAAACCTGTAAAAAAATCGTTACGTTTACTGATGCACACGTAGAGAAAAAAACAGAAATAGATACTTCTTCGATAATTGCAAAATTATTTTGTGACACCTATACCGACTTTTAATAAACATGGTGTCGATGTAGTACTTATTACTTAAACTATGTGGACGATTATTCACGGAATTTGATTCTGCATTGGTTCCTATTTTACTGAAATGGTATGGTACCTTCCATATACATTAGGTCCTGACGAAGACACCATTGATTTTGAAACATGTCAATATTTATTATTAAAGTAATCGATAAAACAGTGCTACGATCCCTCATACAAGTCTAGGAAAGAAAAACATGTGTTTTTTTTAATCGCCCAAATAATAACCCCCCTGCAGGTTGACTAATGGATGGCGATTATCAACAATAACAAAAATATATCTCAGAAATTATCAGAGCTTCCAGGTCATTAGACTTAGACATGATGCAACCCTAATCAGTTGTTTTGCGAAGCTCGGGGTGTGAGCACCAGTATTAAATATCTAGGTTTTGCTTCGAGTACGGAGTTTACTAACCAACATTATTTTGACACTAATTCTGTGGCAGCTGTCATCAAAATACCCTTCAGCAAAAGGTCCCCGAAGTGATTATTATTTTTTAGATATTTATACGCGGGTCAATATAGATGAATTAATAATATTAATAACATGGTCGAGGGGTAAGGCTTTCGACTACGAATCCGAAGGTCGCGGGTTAAAATCCCGGCGTGCGCAAGTAAATATTATTTAATTAATTTGTGCTGTTTCACAATTAATTAATTTAAAAATAATATATAGTATATTTGCTCACCTTCCAGAGTGGAAGATACTCTCAGAATCGCCCTGGTGAAAGACCACCATTCAAAATTGAAACATTGCTTGAAATGGCTTTTAACCGTGTTTGGTGACCAGATCTGTTCAAGTTCAAGCTCTGCTGGATGGTATTTAAGTCACTTAACGGAATGGCTCCGGCTTACTTATCAGAACTGTGTATTCCCAAAAATACGAACTCACGGCAGTCCACCCTTAGGTCAGCAGCGTCATCAGCTATCGGGAGGTTGAAGGAACCAAAGCGCACACCTAATACTAAGTTCGATGATCGTGCTTTCGGAGTGACAGCACCTAAAGCCTGGAATGAACCGCCGCATGACTTAAGAATTATCAAAGACTCAACACAATTCAGAACTAAACTTAAAACACACCTTTTCAGACAATCGTATCCATAAATTAAAGAAATTCACCTGTAAATTGCTTAGCTAGGCCGGCCGGTTAGTACTTACCTAAAGTCATTAAATAAATAAATAAAAAAATATAATTAAAAATTCACGCATCGGTGCACAAATGCGTCCACAGCCCGCAACACTGTAAACAACCAAAGTGTAAAATAAAAAATAAAAAAACGTTAATATTTATTAAAGATTCTTACGCTTTTCAAGGTAATTTTATAGATATTTTCGAGTCCTAAAATTCATTTTATGAATACTTTCCAGTCCCAAAAATTAATACCAATAATTCAATAAATACCAACTCTTCTTGTGCCACCAATCATCTAATAAATGTAACGTCAATAGAAAGGGAGAAACAATTAACCATGTAAAACTATCATCTCTATAATTAAATTTTTCTAAAACTGTGTTCATCTGAAGCGACCTGCCAGCTGCAGGTAAGTATGTTTTTTCTGTATCTGTCTGTACATAATTAGTTAAGAAATATTTGTACAGCGCCCTTGAGGTGATTTCTCACAAAAACGGCGCTATACAAGTCATCCAACTATTATTATTATTATCTGAATAGTTAGGTATTTCCCCACCTTGCTCTCCCACTTTTCCTTCTCCTCCCCAATACCTTCAGCCTCACAACAGTCCCAATTGGGGATGCCATAGTCTCACTGGCTCCAGATGGTTGGGAGCAGTTGGGACTCTTGCGCGGTATTCATATAAAAAAATATAATAATAAATTTAACTATAACTAAAAGACATGTATAATATAATAATGTAAGTGTACAGTGGTTTATACAGTAAAATAGAAAATACTATAATAACACTTGTAATACAAGAATCAAAGCCATATAAATGCACAAAAAATGAAGGGAGTCAAATTTCTGTTTGGTGGAAAGTCCTTTAATTTTATGATCGCATTTTGTTAATAACGGTTACAGAATTAATTATGTATGGTAAAAAAAAAAAAATACTCGAGCTTTATGTTTGAGGTTTGCTGTTCTCCAATAATATTAAGGGGCTATTTCACCATCATTTTAATTGCGATGGCACCATTGAGAGTAAGTGAATCACAAACACATTTCTATCCTACACATAGCGCTATTGAGATGAAGGTGAAATAGCCCCTAATTGGAATATAAATATCGGGGTCTGAAGTGGTTTCCACACGAGCGGACGGCCCAATAATAAAAAAACCGAAATCGAAAGGTTCGACCAGTTGGTAGGCCTGACTCTAGGAAAGGACGACCGCATGGTCGAACCTTTCGAAGCCATGGCATTTTTAGAATTGGGCGGCCCGCCAGTGTGGAAGGCGATAATGTCTATGATTATTTCTGAGAAACAGTTTTTTTGCTTATGATATTTGTGCGACTATATATATTAAGTTATATTTATATGTACATATTTCATTTTGTCCTTAACTTTGCATGCACGGGTTCGTAGCACTGTGACTATGATTGACAATGTTTTATTTTAGCCAGGAAATTTGATTTTAATAAAACCTGCGGGGTATTATATTAGTTCAGTAATAAAAATTAAATTAAAAAATATATATATTATATTACCCGCCGTTTGGGGAATTCTGTCCGAGTGCTCTAAGCATTCATTTTTAATATCCGGGAACTCGATATCAATTTCCGTATACGAATTTTCACTTTCTTCTTCGACTTCATTCCCTGGTTCTGCTTTGATGGTGTCTCCGTCTGGATTAGAATTCCCCGTTGTAATAATTTCACCTGGACAAAAAAATCTTTATTAAAAATTGGGATAAGTAAATGGAATGCATGTTACGATGTTTGACTTTGGAGTAATTGATGGAAAACAATCGATAATTATCATTTACAAAAATACATTCGAAAATGACACTACGTGGCTCTACTCGAATATCATAATCGCCGCATTGTGTAAGCTTCTCTTCATCTAAAGTTACCTAATAGATAAACCATAAATTGCGGTGAACGGTCAAATGGGGCAATACAAAAATATTGTTGATTTACTTTAGGTTAAGAGCGGCATGCGGACAATGCGATTATGAACGTGTCGACACAGCCACACAATAACTTGTTCGATATATTTTTTGTCTTCATAACAGTTATGATTATAGTTACCTCCCAACAAATAATTATTAACAAAACGCTACAGGGCAGCAAAACGGGAAGGCACGTGGTCATTCTCCAGCGATCTTGATTAACGTGCGGTCTGCTGTGCACGTGAGGTATGGGAGGTAATCATATCGGTGGCTACATCGCATTTCAATGGAGTTTGGTCGAAGTAACTCGATAAACTCAACGGACACGAGCGGGATATGTCAACATCTGATGTCGGCTTCATGAGAATGGGTCGTTTCTCCGGGTCATGTTTGTGCAAGTCGGCTCATAAGTGAAACGAGCAACCGGCATCTGGTTTTTCTCCTTCATATAATCCGGGCTTCTTCGAGACCCGCGTTAATAAATCCATTCCTGTAGCCCCTACCTTGATCCGCATTACAACGCTGCCCCGCCGGAAGGTGATAGAGTTCCCCTCTATTCACACTGTACAGACAGGGGCGCTCTAGTGAGGGATAACAATAAAAATAAATGGAATACCTGAAACATTTTCGCAAATAGATTCCGAACATTCTTTTTTGATAAAAGGATGGTTTGTATACTCTATATCGATTTCCGTAAACATCACCGCGACACTCTCTTCCGCACTTGTGCCTGGTTCTAACTTGACGGTGGTGGAATCCATGCTCTTACGTAGGATTCGGTTATTCCGTTTT
>JAHDVE020009197.1:0-29772 GCA_022606495.2 Halesus radiatus | reverse complement strand
TTGGAGGTAGTAATATGTGTAGTTTGAAGGTAATATAACGTAAAAACTTGCGCTGTATTAATAATATTTTTTTATATGAATATTTCTTCAGAAGAACTTCAATAGAACTTCAATATTTTTTTATATGAATAAGATAGTATAGGAACCACACTATTGAATTGTATTCTAATATGCTGCGCACTAACGACAAGTTTTTATAGTTCTAATTATTAGTCCCAGTGTCTTCATAACTTTATTAGTTATTTGTTGTATGTGATTTGAAAACCTTAATTGCATATCAAACAAAGCTCCGAGATCCCTAATTTCGTTGACTTTTTCCAAGATTTTGTTATCTATAGCGTTGTACGAGACGTATAAGGAAAATAGTGTAAATATTTAGGCACCGGCACGACTATTGTGATTTGCGAATCCTATTGAGGAAGGTGTTTGGTAGTTTCCCAATGGAGATGTCGTCGCTCCGAGCGACTAGAAGTTTGTTCTTGTTTGTGGCAGCGACAGGTGGAGGTATCAATGCGAGGACATGTTGTCCAATCTGCGGTTGAAGTGAAAAGAGAGCACGTACCTCTGTGTGTACGATTTTTTTAGGGCGCCGGCAACATTGTTTGCAGGTGTTGTGAAATCATTGCATTTTGTGGTGTAATTTTGACTTGTTTACGGTGAAATATAGGCTTTTGGCTCGCTTGGAATTGCATTTTGTTGTGCAATCTTGACTTGGTTATTTACACGTGTTGTGCAACAATTTATATTTGGTTATAAAGAAATATGTTTTATCTGTTTAAATTAATTCACTCTAGACACGTTTGATACAAGCGTAGTTAAATGATTGATTCGACAAAATATTAGTGTCTTGCATTTATCAACGATGAGAAATAAGTTGTAAGCGATACACCAATTATATAGTATATTATACTATTACGTAAATAAAATGTGTACAAGGAGTAAATAAAACACTTTATATGAATCAGAGACTGAAGATCCTTGAATTCATTTCAAAGACATAACACTGTTAGCTCAATAATAATCTCTCCCTCTTTCTCACAAAACAACGCATGTAAAGGAAAGCGATGTTATTACTTACTGTGCTCTCAGCAGTAGTATCATGGCGAAAACGCACTAACAAAGTTGATAGCTCATCTCAATAGAATACGGGCTTTCTACACAATTCACGTTCTATGTCTCATGTCATGACGAGAGACAATATCAGAATGAGACAGATTTACACAAAGTACTACTTGTTAGAGGGAGACCTGCGCGGGAGGGCTACTAAAGAGAAGGATAAACAGTCGAGTGTCATAACACAACAAAGGACAACTGCTTCACATAAATCAATGGACCGGGAGCACTGCGCGGGTTCAGATAAAAATACTACGCTTTTTCTTAATTTGATTTTTATTGCTTTCTTCGAGGGGTGCTCCTAACTTGTTTAGTTACCCAATGTATGTAACAAGTTATCCATAACCATTCGGTTTCATGACATTTAGTTCTTATTATTGACATAATATAAAAAAAATATTACACGTGTATGTAGTAGGTACTAGGTAGTGAAGGACATACCAGGTCGATATGTATTCTCTATGATTTTAACGTCCTTTATTTCATTTTTAATATTTGAATTCATTTGATTTCTTCTTCTTGTGTTGTCCTCGCCTATCGGAGGTTGGCTATTCGGAGATTGGATATTTGAAGGTTCTGCTACAGTTCTTAGAAATCAAATTATGATACCGATAAAAATGACGGAACGGATTGGGGAAGCTGTAGCTCAGTGGATTATAGCGCAAGGTCCCAGATAGACCACGGGTCCTGGGTTCGAGTCCCAGTCATTGCCGTTATCTTTATCTTTTCTGTGTCTTTTCGGTTTCATGTTTCATTCTAATAATTGTTAATAATATCTATGGAAATTAAAATATAATTTTAATCATTTATCAAGTCAAGAGGTAAAGTGAACCACTCATTAAGTTTTGAAAATTTAAATGTCATAACTAATGTGTCAAGACTGAAGAGATAACCTCCGTAGCTGAATGGTAAGGTTCTGTAAAAAGGACTCATAAAATTATTAATTTTTCCAATGGCCATGCCGGTGAGGAGGGCAATCTTGTTTTTGAACAGAATCATTTCGGATATTTAGACCGGTCAGTAGCTGAGTTGACAGCGCGTTTGGGTCTCATCCAGGCGTCGTGAGTTCAATTCCTCGGCTGACTAAGTCCTCCATTGCGACACAAGCAACATCTTCCACTTAATGTGATGGTAGTAAGAGATTTTCAAATATTGTCAGGTTATTTGTATTCAGGGAATATTTGTCTTTCTTTAAAAAATAAAAAATAAAATTATATTGCCATATTTAGCATCAATGAAGCTGCTTTTAAACGGCAAGCTTTATTACTGCTAGTATAGCACCAATTTTTTTTGTTTATGTTTTGTATGTATGTATATTTACACAGTTTATTTTTAAAACGCTTTAAAATGGACCATTTCGCAATGCTTTTAAGAGAATTAATAATCTCATTTAATTTTTTTTTTGTATAATTCTGAAGGAAGAATTTTGAAGACTGTGTCGGGTTAAATCTTATAGAACTGGAAGCTGGAAGATTGAATCCTTCAATCTCAACACGTGGAGAGAGAGAGAGACTAAAATATGACGTATCCATAAATACCACCCAGTTGATAGCTTGTAGGTAAACAACGATCGAGATAAAATTGAGTCGCTTTAAATAGGTACCTGTGTTTTTTATTTACCCTTGAACTAAATTAAATTAAGCCACTGTGAAAAGGTCAGACGTTGACAAATAAAAAATAAAATTAATCGATGCCCATTGAACAAAAATAGATTTAATAACCCCTGTATTATTGTAACAAGAACCCAACGAGATTCTTATTTTAATCCAATTGGATTCGTATAGGATTGGCTTTATTATTCTATTGACATGGAGATTATAAAAAAAACATTGATTTTTGCAAACGTTAAGGGGTAATATTACAAACAAATATTATTTAGGTCTTTTGTAATAATATAATCACATGTCTACATCATTGAAACAACCCACAGAGAATACACCAATACATATTGACAAGGTATTCGTAACCCGGGAATGTTTGTCTTTCTTTTTAACTAACTAACTAACAAACTAACCATCACGCCGTTTCCCCGCAGGGGTAGGCAAAGAGGACAGACCGCTAAACAACTCGATCTTGTCATACACTTCTTGCTTCATTCACTTTCATACAACGTCTCGTACATTTTCTTCTTTTTTTTCCGACTTCTGAGATTGTCCGACTCAAGTATTTGATTCACTTGATCGTGCTATGTCTTCCTCGGACGTCCCCGGCTTCTTTTTCCATTCACATTCGCGTCATATATTGTCCTTACACTCCTCTCTTCGTTCATTCGCTCTACATGCCTAAACCATCTAAGGGTCCCTTTCTTAATCTTGCTCACTACGCTTACATCAGCTTTGCATTCTTTACGAACCTCAACATTTTTCACACGATCATACATGGTTTTACCACACATTCGCCTAAGAGATCTCATTTCTACAGCATTCAGTATACTTTCATCCTTCCTCTGCCGGTTCCATGCCTCACTGACATACATCAGGGTTGGTATCAGCACTCCATTGTGGACTGCTAACTTCGCTTCTTTGGACAACTTTTGGTTTGCGCCAACTGCGTTCAGTCCTCCATTAATGGAGTTTCCTGCATCACCCTTCTTTTAATATCCCTATCAGTTTTTCAATCTATCGTAAACATACTTCCCAAATACACAAACTCATTGACCTGCTCCAAGGATACATCGTTCACAACTATATTGCACACTCTTTTCGTACTCTCTCTTTCAAACACCATGACTTTAGACTTACTTACATTCATCATTAGCTCATTATTCATACGTACTTCGTTCATCCTAGATACGAAAGAAAAAAAAAGTGATCAAACATTATATTTCGGTCTGGGTAAAAACAAAAGGCACAGGATTTAGTTTCCAACTTGATAACACCAAATCAAACGTTCTCTTTAAATGTAATCATTGTTTGTAGTTTTCGTATTTAAAAAAAAAATCAATTCATAACATTACCATATAAAAATCAGGTGAACACCATAGTACAGGATCTCCTAGGGAGGCGTTCACGAAACATTATTTATTAATAATATACAGTATCTACACATAATTCTTACTTGACAATACATTATATACAATCTACATAATGTGATAAAATATTTCAATAGATGTAAAGTCACTTTGTGGCATCATTTTAAAATGAATAATAATTTTATTTATTATTTGTCTATTTTTGTCATTATTTCTTAATATACTGTGTATCCGGATGAGGGAAGCTTCGCTTCAGAAACATGTTGATATTTATATAACAAATAGTGGTTTATGTTAAATATTTATTCAATTTATTATTAATAAATTATCGAAGTTTATAAACCTCATTGTAACAAGTGTCAAATAAATTGTATATTTTTCTAGACTTGTAGGAAAGTCAATAGATGTCTCATATAAATAAAAATCGGATAGGTATATCCGAGACTCTCTCCACATTGCAATTGTGTTCGGGAAGAACTTTGTAATCATCATAAAGATAGCAGCCAATAATATGGGATTTAAAATGGAGGATAATATTGACAAGTCTTAAATTTGAGGTATGATATCGATGAAGATGAAGATACTCTCAGTATCGCCCTGGTGAAAGACCACCATTCAGAATTAAAACGTTGCTTGAAATGACTTTTAGCCGTGTTTGGTGAGCAGATCTGAATTGTCAGGTATTTCCCCTTTTCCCCACCTTCCTCTCCCCCCTTCTCTTCCCCCACCCCAATACCTTCAGCCTCACAACATTCCCCAATTGGGAATGCCATAGCCTCACTGGCTCCAGACGGTTGGGAGCAGTTTGGGAATCTTGTGCGGTATTTATATTAAAAAAAAGTAGATGGCGTAAATTGAACTGGTCTTATTAGCTTAGTCGATAAAGCGGTTGTCCGGCAAAAACAGACGTCCTGGGTTCGAGTCCCAGATGCGACTGATACCTTTTTATTTTCTGTGTTATTTTTTCGGTTTCGTGTTTCATTTAGGATATGTTAATATTATTTTCTTCGATGATAAAATATTTATTATTCATTTAAAAAAATGTTTATGCTTATGTTATAATAATTTACTGTAAAATAAATAAGTAAATGAGTGTATTGCAAGACGTATTTTAGGCGTATTTGGGTTGACTTTTGTGATAGGTTTAAACTTATAAGAGTCCCGGGTTATAAATAAATAGTTTTCATTGCGTGAATAAAAACTGGTCAGTGCTTACATCTCAAAGTAAGTATGAAAACCATGGTTAGCTATATTTAAAATAATTACCTACAAGTTTTACCGTCATTATAAGCAGGATATATGATGTCTATGTATGACTGGTCAGTGGCTGAGTTGGCATCGCGTCTGGGTCTCACCCAAGCATCATGAGTTCAATTCCTCCGGTGGCTAAGTCCTCAATCATGACAGAAGTAACATCTTCCGCTTACTGTGATGGTAGTAAATGATTTTCAATTGTCGGGTTATTCGTAACCAGGGAATGTTTGTCTTTCTTTTCTAAAAAAAACATAATTTTTCAATTTTTGAGAAAAAAAATATTCTTCTGCAATTTCTCCAATTTGATCACGAATATAAAATCAATAACGTCGTTTACCAAAAGTTAATCATAATTTTATCACTACGTCACTTACACATGAAATGCATTATGGACTAAATACGCACTAGCTATCAAATGTACTTGACCAATGAATCCATTTAACACCCTTGTTAACCCTATCACCACTATCCCCGCCGGTTATATTTTTTTGTTAAAGACAAAACATGACAATAAATACAAGCTGCACTTTAAAAATGTTATAATAAATCGCTTAATAGACAGGGAATTGAACTCGCAACGCCAAATAAACATTGGAAGTTTTATCAATTAACAAATTTAATAAGCAATACGGAACTTCAGTGAAAAATATGATGCTATAAAAAAATATTCTTGTACTCGTATAGATCAGCAAACGCCGATTCTGAATACATAACTTTTATTAAATAGAATTTATAAATCATTTTTTAAAAGTGAATAAAAAACACTGGAATAAGAAATACCCTGTTATGCTGGTAGTGTTGGTACCATTGCATTCGGAACATCCGACTTCACGGGTCTCGTCGCGCGTATTTTCGCTAGGGATTTGTGGATGGAAATTTTATTTATTAACCGTTATGACATTTGATATTCTAACCTCAAAACTGCTCAAAACTGACCGGCCATAGATTTGGAGCGTTTTGGCGAGCTTTGAAAATTTTTAACACTGAATATTATTTTAACTATGAAAACTAATTTAATAAAAACATACAAATATTGGTATTTAAGTTAGAATGTCATTATTGATAAAAAAAAATTAAAAAATGTTTTCAATGGATTGGAGTTCCTTATTGTGCTGAACCCATTCCCACTGTCCGCGTGTTATGTAACTACTAATGTATCTATTAATTGATAAACTAAAGTTCTTAAAAACTTAAGACAAGATTTTTGTGCATAGCGCAAAGGGTAACAATTATTATTTCTATAAACAATAATTATTAATCTAAAACACTCATCCAAATTGAAAAAACCTTCCGAGCAAAGATGGGACAGTTGTAGGACTCGCATTCTATCAAATTGTTATGTTTAAATGTTGGAAGCAGCTGCCGAAGTTTAAATCCTGCTGCTCAATAGCTAGTAGCCTATTCAATACCAATGCTTTTTATTATATTTTCACCTGTAAATATAATAAAAAAAATTTATTATATTTTTTTGTCTCGACGCCATCTATTTGAGGGATTTAGCCGTTACAAGCCTCTCTCATACTAATAAAAGTTGGTTGTTTACAGGTGAAAATATAATAAAAACAGTAATTATTGAATGGAACACTAGTATATATTGATTAACTTGGTGGGTTTGCGATAAGCCGACGTAGCTCAACGGTAGAGCATCTAACCGGACATTAGAAGGGTGCGGGTTCGAGTCCGCCGGCGACATTTATCTTTGCTCGGAAGGTTTTTTCAATTTGGATGAGTGTTTTAGATTAATAATTATTGTTTATAAAAATACTAATGTATCTACTCAGTTACTGCGTTAATTCGTTTTTTTTTTTAAATCAATCATTTATGAATTGAGTAAGTAACCCATTGTCCGCAACTCGCTTATTGAAACTTATGATTTTACTAAGTGCTGAGGTGCCACTCAACGCGAAAAATTTTTAATCAATCAATTGACCATTTTTTAACCCATTTAATACAATTTCAAGATCTTTTTTACTGCAGAAAATAACTGCTAACAAAAGTATACTCTCAAATTTAAAACAATGATTTTTAACGCTTACCCAACTACGTAGGTACTTACATACTTAAAATTCAATCCGAACACAAATAATAATTTCAATCAATCAATAGAGCATTAACGTATTGACTGCCTTACTCATATTTGGCGTAAGCAGTACAACCCACAATTCAACGCGAACAGTTTACACGTTTGTTTAGATTATCAATCATTAGAGCATATAATATATTGAAAAATATCATAAATCATAACTCATAACTCATGCACGATACACGGATATCACCAATGAATAAAGAAAAAAAACTTATCAATCACACTTAACCTGTTGTCCACCACTTAACGCGTAATCCAAACAGTGCTTAAATTTTTTTGATCAATCAATCAATCATTTGAACATTTAACCTATTATTCACTACTCACTTTCCGCCAAACACAAACAGTAACGCACTTTATCAATTAATCATTTAACCGGTTTTCCACAACTTACTGAATGATGAACAAATATTAAAAAAGACGTATTTAATCCTTTATATCAAACCACTTACTATAAAATGAAAAAATCATCACATTTTTTGACAAAACAATCAAATGAGCATTTAACCCACTATCCACTACTTTCCACGCAAAAGCGAAAAGTTAAAAAATCGACCCGATCAATCAATTGAGCAGTTAACCCTTGGTCAACCAACCTAATAGTAAATACTTAGTAAGTTAATCAGCCAATCATTTGATCATCTTATAACCCTTTCTTCACTGACCGAACTCACGCATCGGTCATCGCTAACTTCTGAAAGTGAACGGTAAGAACTTATTTCATCAATCAACCGAGCATTTAACCCATTGTCCACCAACCCGACCCGTACTGAGGTAAGCACCACTCACCACTCAGCGCGAACAGTAAAAAAATAACATTAAAAGAATCAATTAAGTGACTATTCAGTCACTCGGATGATAATAAAAGTATCGTAAATCAGTACGTAGTAAGTAAGCTTCAGCGGCCGCGCGCCCAAACAAGTGACAAAATGCCTATAAATTAGCCCTAATGGAGTGGCGAGGTGATTCTCGGAGGCCGGAGTGTGATGGACGATGTACGGGGGCGGCGGATGCCAACTTTGCGAGGGTGTCATTTTGCCGTGTACAATATTATTCTAATATTTTGTTTTACTTTAAAAGATAATGTAGGAATAAGGTTTTTTAATTTCTCTAATTATCTACATTCCCATTAGTAAATCAGTAATTTTCATCTCATTTAAAAACCAACGTTGTGTAATTACTTATTACTAAATTTAATGCGTTTTTTTTTTTGTATCGAATATGTAATTTAATTAATTTTAATCTTGTATGTGGATACTCAAAACAATATTGATATAATAATTTATTGATATCCCATTTCTCATTTTTATTATTTATAAAATTTTAGGTAGAGCATGTTATTTTAGAATTATATATTTTGTATTTATTTCCACAGAATTTGAAAACTGTTGATTCTGGTGATATTTGAAAAAAAAATTATCTTTAATTTAATTTAAATAACACACATTATCTCTTATGAAATTAAAGTACTTATAACAAATTTCGCTGAATTTTTCGAGCATTAAAATGCGTTTAATTAATAAATTCTACAGAATTAATATATCGTTTTTTTGTGTACAGTGACAGGAAACATTTCTCCCTCTTCCTGTGTCAACTGTGGTTAGAGGTGCATAAATGTGTAGATAATCTTCTCTACCCAGTGAGCGAGCTGCCTAATGCTACTGCAGGGTTTTATTTATTTTTATTTCAAAGAATTGTAAACCGTGTTTTACGTGCTAGCGACAATCTTATATTTAAGTCCGCTCACTAAGGTAATGGAGGGTATGATATGGAATTTGGGCAGAGACGGAGCGGTATAGAATTAATGAAATATTTTTTAGTACATACCTTTACTAATACTTGTTATCCTATAAGTTCATATTAATAAAAAAAAATGTTTATTCTAAGTAAAATTATTAGCGTTTTAAAGAAAAATTATTTAAAGTATACATTTTTTTGTAGCTCTGTGAAGTTCCTTTTAGATAACATTTCACAAAAGTTACGATACAGGGATTAACCAATTATCGTATTTATCATTGATTGGTCAAAAAGAAGAAAGTGCATACCTACTATCAATAATTAAATCAATTTATAATATTTCACTTAATTTAGAAAAAAAAACTGCTAAGAAAAAATTGCGAAATTGATTTGCATTGCAATCCTTAACCACAATTTAACGTTTAACAGCCAGCTAGTGCAAAAACAAATAAAGCGGAATTTTTTTATTATAAAAAATAAATTATTTTTAATGCAGTATAATGTTAAAATTATCTATCTGATTTGGGTAAATAATGTTAATAAAAGGTTTGGATAAATAATGGATATTGCGATCATGACAGATAACGCGTAACGCCGGTGTTAGGATAGTGCCGCGGCGCGCCGATGGGGTAGTGATGCCAACAACTCATAAAATTAAGCGATTCAGATCCGAGTTTAGTTCCACTCCGAGTATCGTCGGGTCGGTACCGTCGCTGGCTCTGTAGACCCGTTCATAACACTGCAAGCAAACACTGGCGGGAATATACAGCCTTCGTAATCATATTATACAACCTACAATACTATACACTGCACTAAGTGTTTCACCGGGGGTGGGATTGCCGGAACAAATCGGCCGGGGGTGGTTCTGTCTTATTGTTATTTGACTCCCCCTGATAGTGACATTCGGTGACTTTGTTTGTGTTGCATTTAAGTGAAAAGTTTTTATTTTGATTGGTAGCGCTGTTACAATCCAAATTATTGACGTTTCGTGTTACAATTTTCTGAATGATGCATTAATTTTGACAGTTTTAGTGTTGATTAAAGAGTTTTTTGACAGTTTTGTTTGATTGTTATTTTGAAAAGCTAAGTTATTACGCGGTTTAAAATAACGACAACAAAACAGTTTGTTTGTTTTCTCAGTAGCATTATTGAATTGATTATGGTGAAGAACTAACTGACGTTTTATACAATTTCTCAGAGTTTCCTCGTTTTTAATGAAACTTACATTTTTACTGTGCTATTGATCTTTTTTATGTGCGTTTGTTATTATTGTTATTGGAGTAAAAATAACTAATGGATTAAACAGTTGTGTTGTGAACAATTTTTATTGGATTGGATTATCCTTTGTTTATGAACTGTGTTAAGTGCTTTTGAAGTTATTAGCCGTCGGCGAATCACCCATCAATACCTACGGATGAGGTAAGGCAAACAATAATTAATCAAATTATTACAAGAATTGTTTTTGATTAATGACAAGTTTCTGTTTTATTAGTTGATGTGTCAAATCGTAACATCAGAGGTAATGAATTTCCATTAAAAATCAATTAAGGTTTATTACATTCTTGTGTAAATATTTGGCTACTACCTACATACTAAATGCAATACCTTGGTTTATGACTGAGCTATTGATTTACATAAAGCGTAAATAAACAATATCATTACAATATTTTTACCAATTTTGAAAAACAGATATTAAATGCAATAATTAGCATTGGTGCTACTTACCTACGGGAAGCAACCTGCACAATATTTTTTAAATCTAAAGACAAGGACGGTATTTTTATTACAATGATTGTAAGGACCTAATTACGCCTTCTTGTTCGTGTCTTTTCAAGAAATTTAATCTATAATTTTAATTACTTATTCCCTTTATTTGCGTTCTATGCCCTCACGCAATAATAATGTATAAATAAAGTAATAATAAATTAATAATGTGTGATTAAAATATAATGACCGCTCAGTGGCTGAGTTGGCAACGTGTCTCTGTTCCATCCAGCCGTCGAGAGTTCAATTCCTCGGCTGGCTAAGTCTTGCATCACGATAAAAGCAACATCTTTTACTTAGTGTGATGGAAGTAGGAGATTTAAAAAAAAAACTGTCAGGTTTTTCGCAACCAGGGATTTTTTGTTTTTCTTTAGAAAAAATAAACTTTTTGATAAATTTTGTTACAAAAATGATGTTTTACAAGTTTTAAAACAAAACCCCGATATTAAACTTTTTTTAAAATCATTTGTTTCCTAATTTAACATTTACAAATAACTTTACCACCTTTCAAACTTAAGATGTATTGAACAGTTTTGTCACTCTAATACAAAATTTATATTTAAAAAACCATAACAGTACAAGCCGGTACCTGCTGTGGGATTTCAACTCGATCTAGCCGACTGCAAGCCAAGTGTTTTACTTACCATGCCATCGACCACATTTAATTATTTAAAGTAATATCCTAAACATGTAAACGCTTTTCTTTTCGACGAATAACAATAATTTTCACAAATTTTTAAATAATATGTTTTTAAAATTGGGGATATAAAAACTCGCGAAGGTAAATATTTAGGATTATTTTATAAAGGTGGGTACCCACCCACCCTTTAATAACCGATAGTGAGGTAGTGATTTTATATACGCATTAATTATAATGTACGGAGGAAATTATTTTCAATTTTTATTCCGATTAACATTCCGTTGGCAAGTACCTCCATGGTAGGATCTTTTAAAAACAATTTATTAAAATTTAGTTTTGATAAGACGATGATAAGTAAATTTCACTTTATTTATTACGATATAAGTACCTACCTACTAAGATTACATCATAATTTTATTGTTGATAAACATTAACATTTAATGGGCCTATTATTAAACTGTTCGTCTTCAAAGTACCTACCTATGCCAATAGAAAGTTTCCCAAAATACGCATGATGTAAACATACCTACTTTTTCGTACAAACAAAAAAAACACTTACCAAAAGTATAAAGTTCTGTTTTGTGAGGAAGCAGTAATCCAGACGATACTCTCCTGTTAATTAAAGCAGTATTTGGATAGAAAAAAAGTTTAACCAGTTAGTAACTATTTTTAATTCAATTTATTTTTTATAACTTATTGAAGTTTGTAAACCTCATTGTAATATTTTAATCATTGAAGAAGATAATATTAACACATCCCAAATGAACCACGAAACCGAAAAAACAACAGAAATTAAAAAGATTTCAGTCATGAACATGAAGTATGATATCGGTGTAAATGACGTAAATTGAACTGGTCTCATTAGCTAAGTTGGTTAAGCGGTTACCCCGGATAGGTACAGGTCCTGGGTTCGAGTCCCAGATGCGACTGAAAACTTTTTAATTTCTGTTGTTTTTCGGTTTCGTGGTTCATTTGGGATGTGTTAATATTATCTTCTTCAATGATTAAAACTATTTTTAAAGTATCTAGGTAGACATTATTTATTCGCGTCGTACTTACAGACGAAGAGCGTAACGTAAATTGTAATTAATTTATTAGAAATATAATAACTTTACCCTGATGAAGCTCGAGTTAAGCGAAACCGGTTGGTGAAAATAAAATATATTCGTGGTTTATAACAACGTGTTTCATTTATTTAATATAATGTCAAACCACACAGTGATTGCTTCTTATGAAAATAGAAATATGTCTTCTCTAAATAAAATGAAAAATTACTAAATATTGCTATTCTAGAAGAAAGTAATGATTTTTATTATTGCACAAAATTATGGATTTGCATAAAATTGTTACAATTCCGTCGGAGATAATTGAAAATATTTAATATATGTAGGTACCTACTAGTGGCGTACACTTCAGAAAATCTGAAAAGCTGTGCCTACTCTAATAAAAACGAACCGTAAAAATCAATTAAATTATCGTTTGTCTAACTAACTAACCATCACGCCGTTTTTCCGCAGGGGTAGAAAGAGAGGACGGACCGCCAAACAGCTCGATCTTGGCATACACTTCTTGATTCATTCACTTTCATACAACGTCTCATACGTTCTCTTCTGTTATTCCGACTTCTGACATGGCCGGACTCAAGTATTTGATTCACTTGATCGTGCCATGTCTTCCTCGGTTGTCCCCGGCTTTTTTTATTTTATTTTTTACAGTAATTCCACACAGGAGACCCTGAGGGAAATAATTTCCCTCAAGGCCTATATCATCTTTGGGGATGCTGTGTGGAGGGCTTCTTCTTCCATTCACATTCGCGTCATATATTCTCACTCACGTCACTCCTTTTTCCTATCTTCGTTCTGTTTGTCACGTTATTGTCTCGTTATTGTTTGTCAAAATGCTAAAAGTTTTTTTTTTAGTTAATATAAATTAAAAAAGCTTATAAGACAATTTGTAATGTCTTTCTTAGTCCTCCTCGCTAGGAGTTCCCGTGCTGAAGCGGACTAGGTTTTATATAAAAAAAAACTGATTGTTTAAGCTCCTATGAAGTTCTTTTCAAGATTCTGGATAACTCGTTTTGTATGATTTCTTTGAGGCAGGTTTTAATTATTTTTTTTAAATCATTTAGTAAGGAAATTGTACAGTTTGCTTCAAAAATCATAATTATAAAAACAACTAATTTTCATATATTCAATGCACAATTCAATCCGAAATTTAAAAAAACTATACATAGCCTTTCTTTGGCCATAGAGCAATGCATGTCGCTAGTACCTAAGTATGTATCAAATAACATAATAGTTAATCGATACCGATGGGCAGAGCGCTTGGCTAGGAGTCGGAGTGATCAAGCTCTAAACACACAGCGGGTACCGACGGACTCCTTTATCAAAACAAAATAGGTGTGCTTAATCAAAAGGTCTGGATCTTCTATGAAACGGGATAAACTTTTAAAAGTTGCTGCTTAGTATACATGCCACTTGCCTTTTGGGTAAAAAATGATTCTAAGTTGAAATTCAAAGAGATTTCTATTGCTTTTAATTTTTAATCTATGTATATTTTGTGTTTACGCGGGAAAACTTGTTTAAAATAGTCCACAGTGTTGCGATTCCATAGGTTAGGGTAAAAAAAAAATGTCACGGATATTAATAACATTCCTACAGGTTGGATGAAAAATATATGCCGCTCGTTAGCAAAGAACGCCATTTCTCAGAAATATGAACAAGGTCATTAGACATGATGCGTTCAATAATTTGAAAAGTCCAACTTAAGACACAAAGCTGAGAGCATCAGTAGTAAATGTATATAGTTTTATGTGTTTATTTTGAGCATGGGGGCTACTGACCAAGGTATTTACATTTTTTTGCACAATTAATCGGTACTAATACCAGTGAACTTTGTGTGTAAAACACCTTCATTATAACATTCGTTGGCCAGTATACCGACCGACCTAAAAAACATATACCTACCTACCGTGCAGTAATGTCCTAACTAAAAACATTTTCTTTTTGCCTTATGTTACCTACCCCAATTAAGATATTTGTATGAAAAGGTTTTCATTTCCACCCCCATCATTCTGCCGTATAAAGGGTTGAAAAACTATTACAAAACTATAGTGTTAGCAAGTGTCCGTACATATCTGATATGGACTGATAAAATATTTTAACTATTCTCACCAATGTTGTGAAAATAAGTACCTAGTCCCATGGTTCCTTTACAGGACACTTATTTCCATACCGATCCTCATGTGGAAACCATATCGGACCTGTATGGATAATTTTGGTTCATAGGATCATTATTTGCATACCTACGATTTCATACAGATATGTAGATAATATAGTTGCCATAAAGATACATGATATTTTAAAACGGTACTCGTCAAAAATGTCTTTAAGATAACCGTAGGTCATATGACTGCATCTGTCACAAAATATCAACGAATAATCAAAAATACACGTAAAATTATCAATACAAACACGTTCACAATCAGTAGCAAACACATTCTAGTCTACTATTTTTGTATGGATGTTTTAACAATATTTTGAATACACATTTTTCGAGAAAAAAAAAACTCGCAACATTTCCTCATGATATTATAGTTACGTAAAACAATTCCAGATCGACCCCTTGGAATAACAAAGTTCCATCTGACACAGCAATGTCACGCGATAATGTGCTCTTTAGAAGGTAACTTTAAGAGTCATTATAGCATAACATTGCCGTGTCAGATGGTACCTTGTTATTCCAAGGGGTCGAGATGTCAAATAATTCTCGCCATTTAACTGGACGAAAATCTGTATTAAAATAGAAGAAATACCTTTTTCATATCGAATCCATGTGGAAAGACGTATGGAATGTGTGGTGACCGGATAAATCAACACACATATGAATCAGCATAGCTTTAAAACCGATATAAAATCATTAAAAATACGATTTTTTTTTATTTATCCTAAAACCTAATCTAACCTAACCTAATTGATAATATATATATTTTTTTTAATTAAAAAAATAAAAACGTAGGTTAGGTGAGATTAACCTAATCAAAATAATATATAATATTTATATATATTTTGAAATTATTACCATAAAAAAGAATTATCAACTTTTTTTTAAACAGTTTTAAAATGTGTGGCGATTCATACGTGTATTGATTTATCGTGGAGTCGGAATCCGAATGAAAAAATGTGTCATGTAAAATGATCGCAAGTGTAGGCACCGGAAACATTCCACTAGAAATGGAACCTACTTCTTCCAACATTTGGTGGAAATTCAGAAAGCAACATGCAGTCAGGTAGGTACGGGAGTTCAGAGCTGTTAATTTCAGTGTCACGAAGTTAACCTTTGCGCGGCCGGAAGACCTTTCAATCTTCGACCCCTCATGTAGTGACATTTATTCAGTGGTAGATTATTTGTCTTGACACCTACCACCGCTGTGTATCAACGAATCAAACAAACGCATATTATGTTAGACAAAAGTAAATATCGGCACTTTCCTTTCAAGCGGATTTCTCAGTCTATGATGAGGCTGTCGTTGAATATTCTCACTTTTTTGCCTCAAACGTTGCGAAAGACCCCCGTGGTCGATTACGAATCCAGAGGTCGGGGGGTTCGAATCCAGGCGTGCGCAAATAAATTTTATTTAATTAATGTGATATTTCACAATTCACTAATATTGCCTAAGTAATATTTCGTCACCTTAATTTGTAATTTTTCACGGATTGAGGTTTGAATGCCATCTTTTAGCATTTAAAATTAAATACGCATTTCTACAAAAACCTCGTATCTCTATGATACTAATTATAAGTTATCTAAAAATCGTATCTATTCAAAGAAATTTTAAGAATTAATGAGGAATGTTATTCGTTTGAAAAAAAGTATTTTAAGGTAGCATACCTTCAATTATGATTTATATGTTTCATAACTTTGATCTTCGACTGAATCATAGATTCCTTCACACTTAACAGTCCTTAAAAAAGTTAAAATTTGTTGTAGTTACTAAAACTAGGTACTATATCTTGTAACATTTTTTTTAGATTATTGCATACATTTATTATGCAATACGTAAAGCTGTTCCAAAGTGTATCTGAAAATTTTCAAATTCAAAGTTAAAAAAATGCCCGTTTTAGACGATACTTTTTTTCTTCCAAATCCATTTTTTTTATTTTTTTATTTTTTTATTTACATTTGGAACATTTTTTACTTGAAAAACATAGTAATTTATCATTAATTGAGGTACATATACGTTGAAATCGTATTATGTTTGCCTGGTCGATATTAATTCCTTGCTAGACATATTGCCTGTTCTAAGGAATTAAATATGTGGTGGGTATCAAAATATTGGACGTCTTTTTATATGGAAATTTCTAAAGAATTTTACATATAAAAAAGACAACCCGTATGGAATCTGGATGAAAAAAGGTGTCGACTGAAACGCGCTTTAAGAAATTCACTGATTAAGGTGATAGATACATAGTAAATTTACGGCACGTTCTAGGGTGGTAGACATTCTCAGTGTCACGTCGGTGAAAGACCACTATTCAGAATCGAAAGGTTTCTTGAAATTGGTTTAGTCATGTTTGGTGACCAGATCTGAATATCTTGGTACTTCTCAACTTTCCTCTATCCCATCTTCTTTCCTTCCTCACTCCCTTAAGCCTTTTAACATACCCCATTGGGGGATGCCATAGTCGGGATAGTTTCACTGGCTTCGAACAGTCGGGAGCAGTTAGGACTCTTGTGCGAGTAATTATTATTTGTCGAAATGCAGCTTCGTCTAGGCAGTTCACACAACGCACAACACATATTTCCAACTAGCAAATAAGAAGTTAACTCACCGGAAGAACAAAGCAAAGTGAATGAAATCATTTGAGATTATAATAATAATACATTCGGACATTTCTATTAAAATTCAACTATTGCTTGATATTTGCTCGCACTTGTCTAGGTCTAGCGCAAGCGTCCGCATCTGAACTAAACTAACAATAATCATTTGTCTTAATTTCTGTAAGGATCGTGGAGTTTCAGGTCTGGGAGTTTATTAACGTTATACCTCGTTTGTAAATTTTACAGAATCGAATAGAATAGGACACCTGTTGATTAATTGAGATACGAGTATAGTCAGTGGAGTAATGCACTGATCATACTCGTGGCATTTTACTGAAAATGAAGCCCAGTGATGCTGTTTACAGAAATTAGATATCGTATGCAGATTACCGCCTTCGAAAGAGACGAGTCTGGGAAACTGCGAATATTTTTATTTATTTATTTTGTATACTAAATTGAATAACAATATGCTACCGGTTTCGAGACTTCCGTGTCATTCACTAGCGTTCTTAAAAGTAGTTTAAATTATACAAGTACATAAGTAATTTGATACTGAGGTGGGGATAGTGGGGGCCGAGATTTGGAGGAGGGAGGGCGGGACGAATCTAAATAAGGAAACATGGTTAGTAAAGGTGACTTACAGGATGTTTATTATTTTGTTTTTAACTAAATAATTTTTTTGATTTAAGTGTTGAAACTAGTAGCAAATTATGAATATTACGTATATCGTGAATTAAAACTATTCAGAAATTGCAATAAATTATTTTGTTTAAACCAATATTTTAATAAATAAATATCTACATGTTTCGATAGTAATGGTTCCTCCGTCAGGATACAATGTATACTGAACAATAATTACATATAAGAATAGACAAATGATAAACACAGACAAAAATAACAATAAGCGATAGCAGAACGTAAATAATTGAGTGTTGATGTAAAAAATAATTATGTAATTTAAACAAAATTACAATAGGATTAACGAAATTACTATAAAATAAACAGAATTACCATAAAATTACTATAAAATAAATAAAATTCCTACAAAATATACAAAATTACTCTAAAATAATTAATATTACTATAAATAAACAAAATTACTATAAAATAAATAAAATTCCTATAAAATATACAAAATTACTCTAAAATAATTAATATTACTATAAAATAAACAAAATTACAATAGGATTAACGAAATTACTAGAAAATAAACAGAATTACCATAAAATTAGTATAAAATAAACAAAATTCCTATAAAATATTTAAAATTACTCTAAAATAATTAATATTACTATAAAATAAACAAAATTACTATAAAATAAACAAAATATTCTAGAATAATAACATTCCTAATCTAACCTAAAACGAATTAAAGTAATGTGGCATATTATATTTAAAAAAAAATCTTAATCCTTTCTCAACCAGTTTCGAATTAAATCACATAGCTTTCAGATATTTCTCTAAAACACCTTTTTTTAATGTCAATACCGCAAGTGTCCCAACCGTCTGGAGCCAGTGGAATTGTTGCATCCTCCAATGTGTATCTTGAGGCTGAAGGTAGTGGGGAGGGAAGGAGACGGGGTAGAACAAGATGGGAAAGTGCATGGCTATTTAGATCTGGTCTCCAAATACGGCTAAAGCCATTTCAAGCAACGTTTTGATTATGAATGATGGTATTTCACCAGGGTGATACTCAATATATCTACCACTTTGGAACGGGCCGCTAATATAGCTACATAAAATATTATTTTTAATTATTTAAGTATGAAATAACACAAAAAAAATTATTTGCTCCCACTCTTCGTATTCAGTAGGTAGTATTTTTTTAAAGCTTATATTATAGGTACTAACCCCTTTCGAAATTCTGATTTTTGTCTGACATATCTGTGTGTATGTTTCTCAGATCCAACTAACATAAAAGCTGTTTATTGGAGCAGAAAAAACTCACCAACGGTGAGCTCTGGCGTTATGAAATTGTCAAAGCCTTTTCTGCCTAGAGTTTCTTAATCTACAGAACTATTTGCAGCTTTCAGAACTTTTATTTTATGGGCATAATATACATAATATATTTTTTTGTTTTTTTACTTTTAAAATTACTAGTCACCATAATTCAGGTTTTTTTCCGATTTATTCATCTAGTAAAGAGATTTATCAAAAATGGAAGCAGCATACAAAACTGATCTACTCCCTGTTAAAATTGGACAACGTCTAAATATAAAAATAATATTTTAAATAACAAGAGATTATGTAACAAACAATATTTTTGAAGAATTTATAGTATTAAAAATTTTATGATACTATGAAATGTAGATTCTAATAATAAAAGGAAAACAAAATCACAGTTTATACGAAAAAACACATATTTCCATCACAGAAATATAACACCTCACGGGCAGAACATCATTAAACGTGTCTAGGGGAAATAAATACTTCAACAGCCTACCAGAAAACATAAGAATAATTGAAGACGACAAATGTATAGTAAAAGCAGTTAAAGAAGTGTTAAATGTAAAAATAACAAAATTATAAAATTATCCTCTAAATTTGTACTTAGGTACATATAATAATAATAATAATACTCTGCCATATAATAGAACACATCTGGATAAATTACATGATTTGGAATTTGAATATATAAAACAAAAAAAATGCCAGAAAAAGAGGTGAACATATTCAGCACTTATGGTAGCACTTACTTTGGTTTGAGAGAAATTCTCCATCTATCATGTAGGGGCGCGTCCTGCTACTGGGCGACGGCCTGGACAAGAGTGTTTTCCGATCTCCGGTAGTGCTGACTCGTTCCGGCTACTCTGTGGCGCATTAAAGCAGCGAACCCATGCACCCTTCCCCCTGCGAACATCTTCGAGGCGCTGCATCGCCAAGGGAGGCCGAAAAGCGCCCTGTAAGTGTGGTTATATTGTACTCGGAGTGTGTTCATGACGCCTTGTGTATACATTGTCCATAGTTCGCTAGTGTAAAAGCTCATGCGGTATGCCTGGAATAGTTGTTTTTTTACCGGAGGACTGCACCTATTGAATCTCCTGGCGAGCATGTTGGCTCGCAGGCTCTGTACTCTTCTTTGGCGTTCTATGTCATTTTTATCATTTAGGTCATCAGTGATGACATGCCCCAAATATTTAATTTCGCTGCCGATTTTAAGATTGGCTCCGCCAAGACGTATGGGCGGAATGACAGCAGGACCAGTATTTGCTTTGAAAATCAGCAGTGACGACGTTTTAGCATTATACATCAGCTCGTGACTAACAACGTATGCTTTGCATATGGCCAGAAGTTACATATTTTTTTTAAGTTCACACTTACTTAAGCCAAATTAATTACAGATTCGAAATAATTAATCATCATGATGCTCACTCTGTGTGCTTTAAACACAAGATGGTCACTTTAAACACAAGCGTCCGCTTCTATAAAAGAGAAATGTGATTATATATTTTTTTATTTTTTTTTATAGTGGTGAAATTTCGCCCGAAGCGTGGTAGTTAAACTAACAAAACTAGCATGTTGCTGAATGATGTCGATTTAAAAAATGTACATTTTGGCAATGGTTTACCAGGAACAGAGGCTTTATAAAAATGTGATACAGTGATTGCCATTAGTACCTACACCGTTCAGTCGCGGTAATTAAAATGTATGTACATGCGAATAATGCATTATACGTGCGTTGTTACTCATATTTATTTGTTACACGAAACAATGGCTGTAGGCGGCGCGGGACACGTTTTTCCGTGATAATTAATTTGTTTGATTTGTACAGGGGAGGTTTTGCACCGCACTGAAAAGCAATACTGTTTTCGCGATTTTGAAAATGTAGGGGTTAATTAATTTTTTTTTTCATATTGTTGATTGATTATGACCACGTAATTTTTTTATTAGTGAATTCATTACTTAAGTTGAATTCTGATTATTTGGAGTTTATGGAAAATGATTCTTTCAGCATAAAAAATAGGTTATTTATTTATTTTATTTTTTATTTCAATACCGCACAAGTGTATCAACTACTATCAACCAACTGGAGCCGGTGAGAATATGGCATCCCTAATTGGGGTTTGTTGTGAGGCTGAACGTAGTGAGGAGGGGAAGACCAAACATGGCTAAAGTATGTATAATACAGATAAAGCGATTTTTTTAAAGTTTTGACTCGAGTTTAATTTTGTACCCCGATGATGCTTGTGTTAAGCGAAACCGGTCGGTAGTCATAAATTAAATTAATGTTGTGGTTATAAACAAAGCAATTGTTTTATTTCATTCATCTGTCAAACCACAAAGTGACAAAGTGCTTTCTACCAAAATACAAGTGATTAATATATGAAGGGTATTAAAAAAATATATATTTATCATGCTATAAAGGTAGCATGTCAAACACAGCAACTTCTATTAATTTCACAATGATTTTGTCCCAGAGGTTGAAATGATGAATGAATTACACGTGTTACCTACTTAAAAAAGAGATACAACTAACACAATATAGGTGTGGGCTTGCTGTACGCAATCTATAATATATCACGTGGTTTAAGTAATAAAGCATTTATTAAATTTGGGGAGTCAAGCGAAATATTATTTTTAAAATAAAGCCAAAAGTTTAAAAAAAAGTTACCAGTGTTCGAATGCGCCACTCTTGAGGGCCCTAACGTATCCAAACTCAAAGAAAAAGCTATGATGGACCAGCGTGGTGGAAAATAATAATAATAATAATTAGATGATTTGCATAGCGCTGTTTTTGAGAAAAATCACCCCAAAGGCGCTCTACAAATATTACTTCCTATTCTCTGTCTTATGTACAGACAGATATAGAAAAAACATACTTACCTGGCAAGTCGCTTCAGATGAACACAGTTTTATTAGAAAATTTAAGCTTACAGAAGTTATGATCTTTACAGTTGCTCTTTTATCCTTATTTTCTATTGATTGATGTTACATTTATTAGAAGATTGGTGGCACAAGAAAGAGTTGGTATTTATTTCAAATATTTACAATTTTTCGAACTGGACAATATTTATAAAATTACATTAAAAAGCTTAAGAAGTTTTTAATATACATTAACATTTTTTTACACCGGTACGTAAAAACATTTACTTATTCTATAGGTGACTTTAGGTAAGCACTAACCGGCTAGCCTAGCTAAGCAATTCACGTGTGCATTTCTTCCATTTATTGATATGATTGTCTGAAAAGATGAGTAAGTTTAGCTCTGAATTCTATTTAGTCTTTGATCATTCTTAAGTCATGCGGCAATTCATTCCATACATATGTACCAAAGAGTTCTCGGTGCATTGCCGCTTTGCAAAATCTCACGTTACAGTCCGAGTCAATCACTGAGGCTATATTGTACCGGACCAGAGAGGTACCTGACCAATATACTTAACATTTAATACCGATGCTAGCAGACGCGAGATGGGAACCGGTTAAATTATTTCCGCGTTCAGTGCAGTCATAATAATATTAAACCACTGCTTTGGGCTCACTTACATGCTTTGTTCTACAGTTTCTGCACATTAACGAGGCGTCATTAGAAGCCGTTAAACCCCGTTCCAATGCGATAAAAGCGACAGCGCGAACATTTATGATGATTTTATAAAGTGTCATTATTATCATCCGGTCAATACTAGTATCAGGTATATGGATAAATATCGATCTATTTTTTATTTACGCCGCATTAAAGCAGAATATATATAGATTTTCAAGGGTGTAAGATATAGAATAATTTTCTCGGTTTACCCCGCGTAATTTAGTCCTTTTTAGAAGGACTTTTTAACTCCTGGCGTTTCGGACAAATCACACTGTCCATCTTCAGAAGCCCAATGTCTTGAGTTTTGTTTTAAACTGATGGCTTGCGTGTGTCCGTTCAATCCAGAAGTCAAGACCTAAGTGAGTGCAAATCATTGTAATAGTCTAGGACGCAGCACGCGTGTTGATAAAGGGGGTGGGGCCAGGAGTTAAAAAGTCCTTCTAAGGACTAAATTACGCGGGTAAACCGAGAAAATTATTATATATGTGTTAGTGCCGTGCAGTTTATAAAGGCTAAAAAGCTGTGCCTACATAAAAAAAGATAAAAAAACAAATTTCTGATCAAAACTTTTTTTTTTATATCACAATCGTTCAACATTGATACGTTATTGCTATTTGACAAAATTGTACTCTTTAGTTGCAACCTGACTTATGGTAACACGTAACTTCCTCACATTATTTTTTTTGCGGGATGCCCGCCTCCGCCAACCGCTTTCACTAAAAGCTATGAAATAGTAACATTTTTGCACATTGCAAAATGTTCATTTCGAAATTAGGGATTTAATGTTATGCGTCTACTAAATATTTTAGCCTTTTCATAAATTGTCAGTTTTTTAGTTTTCAAGTTAATATGAAAACATGTGACAGTTTCAATAGAAAAATCCGTTAAAAACTACACACAGCCTACCTATGAATATAAATGCACGCCACTGATACATATATATCACAAATATTAATATTTTCTTTTATTGCATATTTTAAACCCAGAAAACGTCATAAAATCGATTTCACAAATACTGTTTCTTCCCATAGAATAACATCTTCAATTCAAGAATTGGAATAACAGAAGAGTATGCGTGAGACGATGTATGAATGTGAATGAAACATGGAATGTGTGCCAAGACAAAACTGTGTGGGAGTCTATCTCCTCTGCTCATTCCTGCGGAGAAAGTAAGTGATGGTTAATTATCTGTCACTTCCCTGTTGTCAATTCGTAAGTTGTGTCACGTCTAGATTATTGCAACGGAATATATGCGAGTCTCCCCAAATACCAAATTAACAAATTGCAATCAGTATTCAACGCTGCAGCAAGACTTATCACCGGCGTATCTAAATATTCTCACATTTCAGAGCATCTCAAAAATCTCCACTGGCTCAAATGTCCTGAAAGAATCTAGTTCAAGCTCTGCTGGATGGTATTTAAGTCACTTAACGGAATGGCTCCGGCTTACTTATCAGAACTGTGTATTCCAGAAAATACCAACTCACGGCAGTCCATCCTTAGGTCAGCAGCGTCATCAGCTATCGGCAAGTTGAAGGAACCAAAGCGCACACCTAATACTAAGTTCGGTGATCGTGCTTTCGGAGTGTCAGGACCTAAAGCCTGGAATGAACTGCCGCATGACTTAAGAATTATCAAAGACTCAACAGAATTCAGAACTAAACTTAAAACACATCTTTTCAGACAATCGTATCCATAAATTGAAGAAATTCACCTGTAAATTGCTTAGCTAGGCTAGCCGGTTAGTACTTACCTAAAGTCATTACATAAATAAAAAAAATAATAATAATAAAATAAAATTAAAAATTCACGCATCGGTGCGCAAATGCGTCCACAGCCCGCAACACTGTAAATAACCAAAGTGTAAAATAAATAAAAAAAAAACGTTAATATTTATTATAACTTCTTACGCTTTTTAAGGTAATTTTATAGATGTTTTCGAGTCCTAAAATTCATTTTATGAATACTTTCCAGTCCTAAAAATTAATACCAATAATTTAATAAATACCACCTCTTCTTGTGCCACCAATCATCTAATAAATGTAACATCAATAGAAAAGGAGAAACAAATAACCATGTAAAACTATCATCTCTATAAATAAATTTTTCTAAAACTGTGTTCATGTGAAGCAACCTGCCAGGTAAGTATGTTTTTCTCTATCTGTTTGTACATAATTAGTTAAGAAATATTTGTACAGCGCCCTTCTTCCCTTCTTTTTTTTTCCCTGTAACTAGATTACAATGCCCTTTTTTCCTTGTAATTTGGTAACATTGATAGTTTCTCACCAGTAACCAGGTTAAAAAGATAATTTCTTTCCTGGAACTTCATTAAAATACAAGTATATTTCCTGGTACTAGGGTAGACTGTATTTTTTCCCTCAGTCCGTAAGATATAAATCAATTTTCTTATTACTAGGCATGGGATTTCTTTTAGTTTAAGTCCATTCGTATTATCTGTAATTAGGTAACCTTCAAAATAAATGCGATGCTAAATTAAACATATCATTTTACTTTTATGCATATGTTAAGTACCTACTAAAGAAATTTTTTTTTTGTTAATTCAAAATTATTATTTATTCATTAACTTTTTGCAATTTAGTACAGTTTTTCTAAAGATCTTACAGAGTCTAAACTAGGTAGATGTCTGTCATATGATAAAATGAAAGACAAATGAAGTTACGCTATTAAAAAAGTCCGATGTCTTCACTGTGCACAAAGGTACAAAAAAAAATTGAATGTGAACTGTGAACAACGGATGTTTTTTTTGCCTTTTTAACTGCCCTACCTATACGAACGTACCTGATACGGCCGATATATTATCGCCTGAACGCAACAAGCCGTTTCCCGTACGTTCAGGTACAGAAAAGCTATACCCGAAACCCACAAAACATTCGTATACGTCAATTTTGTTCCTTCGTCATCTCGTATTTCGAGGTCAGCCGAGGCTAACAGATGTGTTCGGGTATTTTCGTCTCTCCCATACAAGTTATGTCACTAGTCACGTATTTTTATTGCGAAATCTAATGAAAAAAGAAAACTCGATGTTTTTTACCTACTGTTTGAATAATAACCCAAAAGACGGGGGCGGTTAATTAAAAAAAAATCCCAACTAATTAATCATTTTTATCCATTGGTTGTGAATTTTACATTATTTTCTTTCCCAAACAAAACAAAAAACTTGTCATCCGACATTTGACTTACGAGGTACCCAATACTTTCTATATCGCCACATTGATTACTATTAAGTCCATATTGTCAACTGGAAGTAACAAAATACGGTTTAATTTTTATACTAAGTAGTCTGAATTTTAAAACATTAGGTATACGATTTGGACATAGGTACTATACATACATAATAAATAGAGGCAATGGCATTAATTTTATCATAAAATAAACATAGAACAATTTTAAACTGCTTTTATTTTAAGTATTTAGAATAATTCGAATAATAATTTATTTTATTTTTATAAACAATAATTATTACCCTGAAACACTCATCCAAATTGAAAAAACCTTCCGAGAAAAGATAAATGTCGCCGACAGGACTCGAACCTGCACTCTATGATGCTCTACCGTTGAGCTACGTCGGCTTATCGCAAACCCGCCAAGTTAATCAATATATACTAGTGTTTCTTTCAATAATTACTATTTTTATTATATTTTACCTGTAAACAACCAACTTTATTAGTATGAGAAAGGCTTGTAACGGCTAAATCCCTCAATAGGTGGCGTCGAGACAAATTATGTCTACATTTTATTGGTGAAAAATGCTTTGACTTGTCAAATATTTATTAATTGATAAACTAAAGTTTTTAAGACAAGATTTTTGTGCATAGCGCAATTCATCCTGTCGGAGACATTTATCTTTTCTCGGAAGGTTTTTACAATTTGGATGAGTGTTTCAGGCTAATAATTATTGTTTATAAAAATAATTGTTACCCTTTGCGCTATGCACAAAAATCTTGTCTTAAAAACTTAAGTTTATCAATTAATAATAATATATATCTTTATTTTAAGAAAGTTTGCAACTATAGCTAAAATAGATGCAGAATAAAGTGTCCAGTGATTCACAAAACAGAAACGTCATTATGGTTCTTTTTAAGGGGATGCAATGGGAAGTAATGCACAATAATGTGTTTTGGGTTTGAGAATTTGATGTTCTAGAAATATCATAGATGATTTAATTAAATACTGCAAGTAGAACACACCTTGGCCTATCGTTTAACCCGGCATTTTTTTGTTGTCTTTTTATAAGCCTAGAAAAAAATAAAGTATCAGACATTAAAAAAGGTTTAAAGCGTTAAACTCTCCTACTTCGAACCCCTTTTCCGATATTGTCGTATTGTTCATTGTGGTAAATGAATTTTTTTAGAATATGACCGCAAAACATTTTAATAATTATGTCTGAGCTTTAAAGAATTGAATAAAACACGCATTTTGGTGATGCTTTTTGCGTAAATCGAAACATGAGGCCAATGTAAAGCGGGAATCTCAACCTTGTCACCACCTGTGTACGAGACGTGTAGGCCCGCACAAGGGAGTATATCCGGGAACGGCATTAGGGTACCGGCACACAGGGATGCATCACCATTGTGATTCGCTAGTCCTCCTAAGAAAGGTGTTTGGTAGTTTCCAAATGAAGATGTCGTCGCCCGGAGCGTACTTGATTTGTAGCACCCGCCAGTATGGTCAATCGCTTGAGGTGGTGTCAGCTGTCATATGAGCGAGGTTTGCTGCGTATCCGGGACGGCATTTTGGTCGGACCAGTCGCTGCAAGCTCGTAAGTAGGCTGGGTGATTGTCGGACTCAGGTTGCGGCATTTCCAGGGACGGCATTAGGGTCGGACCGGTCGCTGCAAGCTCGTAGATAGGCTGGATATCTGTCAGGCGCAGGTTGCGGCATATCCGCGGTCGGCTTTCAGGTCGGACCGGTTGCCGGAAGCTCGTGGGTAGGCTGGGTGGCTGGGTGGCTGTCGGGGACGGCTTTTGGGTCGGACCGGTTGCCGCAAGCTCGTAGGTAGGTTGGGTGGCTGTCGGACTCAGGTTGCGGCATATCCGGGGACGGCATTAGGGTCGGACCGATTGCCGCAAGCTCGTAGGTAGGCTGGGTGTCTGTCGGGCTCAGGTTGCGGCATATCCGGGGACGGCTTTAGGGTCAGACCGGTCGCTGCAAGCTCCTAGGTAGGCTGGGTGAAGTGAAGATCTCTCACTTGGTGAGAAGAGCAGGTCGGGTAGAGTGAAGATCTCTCACTTGGTGAGGAGAGCAGGTCCGGGTAGATTGAAGATAAATGATGGTGGGCGATTTTCACGGTGGAGCAGCGTTACAGTGGAGATGTTACTTAGTCGGAGTCGTGAGCGGGAATCAAGAGAACGTACCGCGTGTATGGGTTTTTATAGGCCGTATGTTGGGTATACGGAGGTAGTTTCGCAGGATTTTACTTGCACTTGTTGTTTTGACGATTTGGTTGTTTGAGGTCGTTCAACTGACGTGTGTTGTTTTGATAAAGTTTAGCAGGTGTGAATACAAGTCTGGACTTGCTCGTATTTTGTTATGACAATCTTGTTTGCCAACTCGGATCTGCCTCTATATGACACGTTTGATACACGCAGGATACAACTCGGCGTATTATTGTTTTGTTTACGTTTTTGAACAGCTTGAGTTTATTTATCATATACACGTTTGATATAACCTGTATAAGGAGCGCGTGATTTCGTTGGAATTTTAGCCGGTAGATCGCCTTAAGGAAGATTCGTTGTCTTTTTCCCTAGGCTAAAGACTTCTTAATTAACTGCGGAATTCCGGTGAAACATACTAAAAATATTATTTGAAAACACAAATAGATCAAATATCTTCAAGTGACATAGATTTTAAGCCAAAACTTGTACATTATATAATGAATTTTAATATATTATAATGAATTTTAATATATTTTTATTCATTTTTAAATAGCATAAATAACCCTTTTATCGATGAATAACGTTTTGTAAAAAGGTACCTAGATCATTAGATAGTAATGACTAATGACCTATTTATTCTATCACTACTTCTAGAAGTGACATTTGCCGCCTGCATTTATATTTCCATATAAAGCTTAATAGCTGATAATGTTAAAAGTTGATAAAATGTAAGTTGATAATATGTTAAGTTGTAACTTATGGTACACAGAATTAACTTTTCTTCTTATTAAAACTACGCAAATATTTTCACTTGCTGAATGACAGCTGACAGCTGTCATCCGAGAGAACCGGAATCGAAGTTAAGCAAGATGTCTTTAAGCCTAAGGAAGAGGATAAGGAATCTTCCTTAAAAAGAACGGGAATAGGCCACTTGATAAATAAAAAAGAAAAGAGAAAATATTATAATAACAGTACATAGGTAATATGTGACGAATAGAAATGCGTAGTTATAAGTTGAGGTTTCGCATAACCCGCCATAAAAGGTTAACATGAGTTGAGGCAGTAATTCTATTATTCAATCGAAGATCTGTGTTACGAATCGCAGATAAATGGAAAATTCAGCTTTTGCCACCCTGACATAAATATTTTTCTCAGACGGTTTTTTTTCGTTCCTCATATTTATTGTTCTTATATATATATATATATATATATATATATGAATTTGTTTTGTTCCACATATTTATTGTTCTTATATACTCGTATATATTTGCATTTTTTTGTACATCATATTTATTGTTCTTATATATGCATTTTTTTGTTCCTCATATTTATTGTTCTTATATATATGATTTTTTTTTGTTCCTAATATTTATTGTTCTTATATATATACATATATATATTTATGCTTTTTTTCCTTACTATTTCTTTTACTCGATACTAATTTTTTTAACAATTATCATACGCATA